>JAIPRL010001554.1:0-79222 GCA_025469235.1 Pemphigus obesinymphae | reverse complement strand
AAATGCGGGTGTAACATCCTCTTAATTACCTATATTCTGGCCAAGGAGAGAATGTCTGGAGAACAAAAAAAAATTGAAATAGTTTTTTCTATAATATAGATCTTCCATACAATTTATAACTAAATACCATTTTTTTAAATTTTTTTATTTCATTTTTGAATATTATGTACAAAAGAACAAATTCAGTCTCAACTTTTAATTAAACATTTAGGAATATAAGTATAACATTATAGGAAAAAAAATCAAATTCAGTCTTAATAATAATAATAATACACCTTAACAACTAATTTTTGACTTATGTAGATATAATATAAAATATATAATATAATGTGTCATTTTAAAATATAACTAATAATGTTATAAAAGTATTAAAATAATTACTATAAATAATATAATATTTTATATATATAATAATAATATACGTAAATAAATTTAATATATCACATTTTTTGTGATTAAATGAATATTTGAACTGTCCCCCTGGAATTTAAGCTAAAAGGGACGCCAAACTTAAGCTAAGCAAAGAAGTGGGACGCCGTCCCCCTCCGTCCCCCCACACTTTAACCACTGTTTGTAAATACAAATACTTCGAATATAATTTTGAACTTGTCGTGACAAAAATCATATTGGACATTTTAAATTTGAATTTTCATCTCATTATTTACTTTCAAATCAATGAATAGTTTGTATATAGTTATAAATTTCTTGTTTGAACTTAAATTGTTTGGTCTTCGTTTCACTACAAAATTTCACGAATTCCAATTATTATTTTGTGCATAATATTAATTGATTTGTTATTACTTATAACTTTGATCTGCGTTTATAATTTTACTTATAATTTATAATTTAATCATGATATTCCCTAATAACACATAGACCCTCCCAGGAAGGTCTGCAGACGGTTCATTGGGACTATTGACTCTAATAGGTAGTTACTAATATTTAGATCTCGGACTGGTCTGAAAAGGTCTTACGTGGTATTTAGGCTTCCGGATGTCCGAGTTGAGACGGTCCACAAGACTATCCGACAGGAACCATTTGAGAACTAATTAAAATTATATTAACTACAAAAATTACAAAATACACCAGTCCACGGCTGAGGGAAACCACCGGCGGTAAGACGTTAGATTGTCATGGTGGGAGATGATTGAAAACGCGAAACAACGTTCTATATTGGAACTGGACTTCGTGACTGGATATTTTCTTCTTAATCTGATTTGTCATTTCACGCTGATACATATACCGAAAGGTTTTTCGCATATAATGTTTTAAATGTAGGTACTCGTATACATATTTTTTTTACAAAAAATATCTACACACTAAACCACATATTTTTTTTTTTTAATATTATTAAACAAAAACATACTTATTTCTTAATTTTTACATATTATGACGTATTATTACTTCATAATACATTATATTATTTTACCAATATGTAGGTATTTCAGAAAATATATTTACTGAAATTTATTATAAATTATAATGTAAATATATATTATAACAATGTCTTATATATTACACATTTTTTTATTTGTATATACACTCCCCTTCCAGTGTTGTAAGACAATCGAAATGCAGGACTGAATGATCTTGTTTTTTTTCTCATATTATTTGTTTTTTCGGTACAATTTTTTAATGAAAGGATCTCGCTAGAAATCCTTGTTCTGTGCTAAACGACGGCCGGTTGTCACGAGCGCAACAAAAGGGTTGAACGAGATTACTTTACAGCTAATTTCGGGGTAATCGTGTTATTCTTATAGGCACGAGTTAAGTTTCACCGTTTTTATCGAAAACACATACCACGTGCGCAAATAGCAAAACATTATACGAGTCTAAATAAAAATTAAATGTGAAATATGGATATTATTTTATAATTAAATATAAACTTATAAACTACATTAAAAATTGTTTGCTCTGTAAAAGCCGTGATCATTAAAATCAAAAACTTAGAATAAAATTGTTTTATCTTCGTATTTTTAAATAGGTCA
Organism: Pemphigus obesinymphae; assembly: GCA_025469235.1. Lineage (NCBI taxonomy): Eukaryota > Metazoa > Arthropoda > Insecta > Hemiptera > Aphididae > Pemphigus > Pemphigus obesinymphae. Next base: position 77,234 of record JAIPRL010001554.1, on the reverse strand, counting down.
AGAAAATATTTTCAATATTCAAACTTCGGTATATTTTATATCATTTGGATTAACATTAATTCTCTGCATTTTCTTTGCAAATAATCTAATGATTCTCATGTAGATATACAAATGCATGCTTAAAATATTTTAACAAGATTCTTTAAAATTTCAAATTCGAAAAAAAAAACTGAATACAGAAAACCATTTTCAATTTCTATTTTATCGAAATAAAAAACATAGCTCTTAGATTTTTAGGAAAATAATTGAATATATTTTGCATTACTGCTCTAATGACTATATTAAGCCTAAATGTACTATTTATTATAAAGTTTACGAAGAGGAAACGCCCTAGAAATTATCAACAGGAAATCTCTTTAGATATCATAACGAATAAATGCGTTTAAATGTAGTACACTAAACCATTCGTTTTTATATTATTATGGGCTATGGTTTTGTTGTACATGATAGAGCATATCTGGAATAAAAATAACCGTCTTGCGCAAAATTTATCATCAATTTAAGAACTTTTAAAATTCAAATTATAATATGGTATATACAACCATGTCTCTATTTATTATAAGAGTTTAAAATTTTTGGACACTATGATTTTTCTTGAAGAACGATCAAATCGTATATTATTAATCGGTTAGTTAAAAAAATGTTTTTGAATTTATTATTGTTCCTAAGTTTAAAATAATAAATTAATATGAATTTTCTAATTTATACAGATTTAAGTTATATAGTTTCTAATAACAAAATCAGTATTATAATTTATAACTTACTTTTAAAATTTAAACACACCTACTATTTGTTTTACAAAATAAAACTAAAAACAAGTTAAAAAATCTCACATTTATCTGCAGAAATTAATGTTTTTCTTTAAGTTTAAATATGTATCTATAGTTATATAATATCATATCTAAATGTTCTATCTTTACATATGAAATTATGTAATTATTAATATCGGTAGTTGTATGTACATAAGTATATTTGTAAAATTTATATTTGGATGAAAATAGTTTAATTTAAATGTCATTGAATTTCTGCAATTCACAATACTTAAAGACATTTTTGAAACCTTAAAGCAGGGGCATCATTTCAGTTTTTTTTTGGGGTGTGCAAGGTATGAAGCAGACCATTTTGAAATTTTACCAGGCCATATAAAAATAGAGTGGATCTACGAAGTGGGATTTCCCCCCCCCCACCCCAATGCCACGGCTGAAATGTATTTACCTGAAGATTTCCTTCCTTATAAACAAATAAGTAAAAAAAGAAAAAGGCCGTCTCTGATGAAAGTGAAACTCGACTTTTAGATCCACCACTGCATATATATCTATGTAGATTATCCAGCTTTTATTTTTTTCAATAAATCATGAATAGCAATCAACATAAATAGTAAAAAGCTATTTAGGAACTAAAAAATAATAAATAATTGATTACTTTACCTGTGAAAACTATTAATTAATGCATAAAAAATTTGAAGGTGATAAATGCAGCAAAAAGAAGAAGAAAAGCACATACTATTTATATTTATTAATTTGTATTTATATTCATAACTTTTGCACAGTGAAATGCATCAATAAAAAAAATAAAAATAAAGCAAATACATAATAAGCAGAAGCAAACCACTCTACAAAAAAATTTAATGTTATTTATATAAAAGAGGATACCGGCGATTTTTAAGTTTAGCAAACATATCTATTGCTTTTTAGAAATCTATATCAATTACTTCTTCTTTTTCAACATTAAGTACCATAAGATCACTTAACCTTTCATCGCCCATAAAAGTGGGTAAATATGATTTGACATTTTTAAGCGATGAAGAAAACCTTTCATTTGATGCCGTTGTAATTGGTAAGGTTTTTATTAATGAAATAATTTTTAATGTTTCTTTAAAAGCGATAGGAAAATTTTGCAGGCATATTGCTATAGTATCTAATTCAACATTGTATTTGTTATTAAATAGTGTTTTTGCTGATGGAAACTCGGACGCTATTTAAATTTCATTAAATTTAAAATAATTATAATGATTTATAAATAATTTTAAAAAAGGACTATCAGCATTAAAAAAATTTGGACTAGAACGGTCAAAAATTTCAAATAGTTTAAATAAGTTATTGGTTTGTTATGAAAATCTTTCATTGAGTTGTTTAATAAATCTGAAAATTAATGCAAGCAAAAGATTTAAGGTAAATAAAGAAATAAAGCTACAGTGCATATATAAATAATCAGTCATGGTTACATTACTTTTTATAAGTAACATTATTACAATTACTCTTTACATTCCTGGTACCAGTTAAATTTAATTTGAATTAAATACATTAGAAGTACATAACAATTAAAAATAATTATATTACTTCTAAATTTTCCAAGATCACTATTTTTAATTTTATTATTAAATAATAAATTATAACAAATTTAAAAAAAATATGACAGAAAATAAGAAAGTATTTAATAAATCATTGCCTACTTCCAACTGTGGGGCGAAAAAATTACAAAACATACCACGTCCGTTAACCATAGATTATCAAATACACAATTGATTACACAATATTTGTTTATTGACAGTAAAATACCAATATTATTAATATGAAAATATAATTTAATTTTAATTATTTAATAAATGGTACATTGTTTCAGCAGGCCAATTGAGAATATTTTAAAAGTAAGGGGTGCAACCGCACACCCTGACCCCCCTCCCCCAAATGATGCCCCTGCTTTAGAGGTGCATGTGAAAATGTGCTTATAGATTAAATCTAGAAAAACAGAAATTAAATAGAGAATTAAATATAATTTATCAAGGAAAATGTGAAATAATTTATTATAAAAATCGTATGAAACATTTTTCAATTAGATAACGAAGAGATCATCATTATTATCATAAATTACAAGGAACGCAATTACAACTTGAAAATTGAAATCCTAATTATCATTTGAATAAATGTATTATTTACGTGTTATAATACAATTAAATTTCTTTGACCCAATGAATATTTTTTCATGTGATTTATTATGTATACAATATATTAACTACATAATTAGTCATTTTTTTAATAAAATAATTAGCAATTCCATGATAAGTAGGATGACATTTATTTAAATGTATTATTTATAATGTTTGTATTATTAATATACCTATCAAAGGTAGTTTTGATTCTAAGGTACGTAGAATAAACTCGTGTATCACATATACAGTTTTATAATATTTAAATGTTATCATTTTAAATATAAAATGTTATAAAACAGTTTTTATTATTGATACAAAAAATAATAATTATAATAACATAAGATAAAACATTTTTTTCTCGAAATATTTCATAAAATTAGAGAGTGATCATTCTAAAATGTAATATGTTATAATACACCTTGCAATACAACCCCGCCTTTCTCATACAGGTACAAGTAATACTAAGGTACCAAGAATTTGTTTAGTGTTTAACGTTAATAATGACTATATAGCCCAACTATTGATTTTATAACGTTATAAAATCCTACTCGGACAAAATTTTTTATTTTAGTACTTAAATGCTACTTTCTTAAACTATTCGAAATTTTTTTGAATAATACTTTTTTAATAGTATATTCATATATTATAATCAAGACTCAGAAGTTGTAGAATTTGAATATTTTTCTTGATAATTCTTTTGTTCCACGCCTCTTTAATGTTATATACGCAAATTTTTTTTTTCTAGTTTTTGCGTTTTTACGGTTTTAGAGCTTTTTTGATAATTCAGGATTACAAGTGCTATTTTTAGGTATATTCGCATAATTTCATATATGAATGGAAATAATAAACAATAACATTTGAAATTATACTTCTTTACCGATGGTATTGGTACCCAATAAAATCTTTTTTTAATTATAAATTTATAAAATACGAGATTATTAGGAATTATAAAATAATAAATATCCAGTACCTACCTGTTCCAGCCGGTCCAAGTACTTAGTTCCTGCATAGAAAATATATAGAATTTGTAAAAATAAAATATCAAAAAAAATTTTAATGTTTTTTTTTGACAATTTTATTTTGTTTATTTTCAAATTTTTAGTGTTGTTAATTGCGCATATTTTGATGTTTTTAAGTGCATATGAAAGTGCTGAAATGTACTTGTTTAGTGCTATAACTTCCAAGCCCTGATTATAATGAATTAAAAATTATAAAATTAGTACCTATGTTTACAATTAATTTTTATACATTTCCGGAAAAATTTCATGCTAAATTTTTATTTTATCATTTAATTTGGCATTATTTAAATTTAATAAATAAATAATAAATTCTTTATTTAAATGTATATTGAAATAAATAACTTAAGTTATTATACTTAGAGTTACGATAAAGATTTGACATCAAAATAGTAATTTAAAGTGTAACTAAGTTTAAATAATGTATTTATGAAAATGGTTTCTTTATTTATTATGTAATATTGATTTTTTCACGAATTGCGTTTTATATGAGTTTAGACAATAGCAGGGGGTGTAGTATAGTAAGATTTATATGTTATTTTTATAGCACCTTTCAGAATTAAAATTATATGTAGCGTATAAAATGTATGTTTTAGAATAAATGTACCAAACTGAGAAGTGTAATTTTGAACATTATTTTAAGAAATCACTATTTTTCTTTAAAAAAAAAATGTGTTTCTATTGTAAAGTAGTGTTGTACTAAATTTAATGACCCTATTGAAAACATCATTAAATGTATACCACATTTCTGTTGTGATCATTATAAATAGGTGTTATATAGTAGGTAAAATTTGTATTTATTAAGAAGAAATAATTTAAATTTTAGAAAAATTAATTTGAAATGTCTAGTCGGTTTTATAATTATTATTTTTAATTAATTTTTAATAATTATGTCAAATCACATGAAAACTTTTTCATTTTAAAATCTTTGGATTGATGTTTACTAAATATTTATGAGTATACAGAGTGGCGTATATAAATGCCATATCAATCATAGAAAAACGTGTAATTAATAACGAATTGTAAGGGGGGTGTATCTATTACTATTTTCGAACATTTAACATAATGATTGTTATTGTGAGCCCTACTAATGGTTGACACTTCAAAACGATAAATACTTCTGTTCGAGTTTCCGTAATTACTAATATTTAATCTATTTTCATTTTATATATGCTCATGTTATATTTATGTTCACTTCTCCCATAAAAAAAAAAAAATTATGGAAAACTCCTAGAAAATGATCGAGAATCGGATTAAACGGTTCGTGAGAATTTTGTGTTCGTATACGTGCACGTTTATACTATAAGTATATACATACATGGTAATGATTTTTTTTTATACGATTTGAAATAGTTAAGATTTACATTTTTTTTTTTTTTATTTAAACAAATATTTTACTTAACACCGGATTTATGTTCACAATACCGGAAACAATATTTACGTAGAATTGTACAAAAAAAATCTAAAAATAAACACAAATAAATAACTGGGATTCGTCGTTAGTTTCCTTTTTCCTGCAATAGGCAGCTACAAACTAAAACAAATAAAAAGTTGTAATGAATTTATGTATATGTATATATATATATTATGTACACGAGTATAAATTCATATTATTTTTTTATCATTATTATTGTTTGAAATTAAACTATATGTTTTGCTCGGTGAATGGCTTTTGTGTAGGTACCTGTGACGTCTTCGTAAAAGGGAAATAATTTTCAAATGGCCGTGTATACTCCTCCTGCCGCCAACACCGACTAGAAATGGGTTGAATGTAATCCCGGATGCTTTTAATACTCGGAGGTTTGCCTTCCGTTTTGTTGTACTTCGGGATAATGTCTTATTCTTGTGTAAATTGAAGCGTCTGAACGGGGTTGAGCGCACTCCGCCGGTACATTAGGACAATATACCGGTGCGAAGCTATTAGTCATGGGAAATATATTTGACCAGAATGAAATCTTAATAATTTCCTAGATGCATTTTAAACGTCATAAATATACGCCATAATTATTCCACCCGATAAGGATTTGATACGTTAAAAAAAAAAAAAAATACTTAGATGCTTTTTTATGCTTATGTAAAATATACAACGAGCGAATAGATTTAAAGGACTCGTATATATTAGCAGACATTTTGCCGGAAATGTTCGTTAAAAACTAAATTTTCAATTAATTAAAATTCTATATTTCTTTTTTGGTAACATAAAATAAAAATGTAAAATTTGGTTGAAGTTAAAATATACGATCCTTAAAATAGCCATTTTGTGAATCTGTTTTTTAGAAAAATTTTAAGGTAAAAACTCGATTTGAACTTATTTTAAAACTTTGTCTTCCCGGTGAGAGTCGTTTAATGGTAGGTATTGAATTGTATTCTAATTGCCGTGAAAAAGGCCAACTCTTATTTTTTAATCCACAAAAACAATCCTACTAATAAACAATTATTTGCTCATTTCTCGTTTAATTCTTGGCAGTTTGTTGTTGGCGGTGTTTACCTCCAAACAGTGCGACGGCTTTATATGAATCCCATTTATTCTCAGTCAAATTCATTATTAATAAGTATATATACCACTCCTCTATTATCTTTGATGATTACAATACGAGTATACCAGATGCTATTTAGTCCAATGATGATCATGGACTTTTTTTGAAAAATAATGTTTTTTCTTTTAATGAATTTTTCTAATTTAATTCAATAAAAATATTAAAGACAAATTTCTCGATTCAATATTTTCATACAATTTCGAAATTGACTATTGAACTATAATTAGATACTGTTGTTCCTTTGGATCATTTTCATCCGGCATTAACTGTTAAATTTCAAACACAAATTTCTATTACATGTCTCGATAATATTCATACATTATATGATTTTCGTAAAGCTAATTATGATTTTGTTGAAAAAATTATTTAACTATAAAAAAAAAATTGTGATTAGGAATTTTTAAGATAAAATTCCGGATTTAAAATAAAAATTTTTAGGTTCTAAAATCAAAAATTACCACTTTTGTGATTTAAAAACCTCAAAATCTAAAATGTCTATAATTAGTTCAATATTTAAAAAAATATATAAAATATTTAATCAACGTGAATATATTACTAATTACATGTTCGGTGTAAATATAAAGTTTAATAACATTATTTTTGAAATTACCATGAAATTAGAAATCTCAATTTGACGAAATCGTATTTTTCCATTTTTTGGTAAATTTTCCTTACGCATTGATAAACTATTAAGAAAAATTACCTCTTTAAAGTACCATATAGATGCAGTTTTCTACTAAACTGCTGCTGCTAGAAACATAATAAGCTTGTAAAGATCGGTGCTATATATAATATAATATATTGTAATATAAAAATTAACATCATTGTAAAACCACTACTCCTTCGCTGCGCTCAGAATCTAAAAGGAGAAGATATTTAAACGTGTCACGTAAAGGCAACGTGACTCACATTTAATATTATATACCTACTTCGCATCAATTGAATATGTCGGGATTCTTATTATTTGTTTTTGAAGTTACTACCTATTATTTTTATTATTTTCTTCCGGTTAATCATAATATAATGTAAAATGTATATAGGTACTGATAAAAAGCGGAGTGACAATTTTAAATGTCAATATCAACAAAATATTGAAAAACAAAAATATATTTCAAAAAGAGTTTGATTTTACATTCTATATCCTGCAATTACTAATTTTTAGTAAATAAATTATATAGGTGGTCGAACCAAATGTATAACAGTGCTGTATTAAATGAAATTATACTTTTTAGATATTTTAAATGTACATTTACCTATGTTAGGTACTTATCTAAGTAATATTGTTTTGTTCAAATTAAATATTTTTCAGTGACCTATATTCAATAAAAAATTAAAACCTTTTGTAATCCCTAAATTTTATCACATACCATGTTTTTAGTATTATAATAAGTCACAGTCAATGATGGGTAGGAGCGTCGTTCGAATAATATGGAGGTAGATATTTTGAATTTTAAAGCAATGATAAAACTTGTATTTCAATAATATGAAAATTTGAGTAAAGCTCGGTGTATATTATGTCTAATTATTAGGTACTATAACTTATAAAATTAGTTCATTTTTAAACAACATAGTATATAGTTCAGGAAATTTAAATAAGAAAATTTTGTATAAACAACAATAGTTTCAAATCGTTAAAATAATAATGAAAATATTTCTATCATTTTAACAGATAAAACGAACTTATTTTTATCACAAACTGTCAGTATCTATATAAAAAATGTCAGATGTTCGAAAACTTCGTTGGTATATGATATATTAGTTAATTGTAGTCAATAACTCAACTGATATATTGAGTTATATAAGTAATAACACAAATCAGACTATTGTAAATTATGTTCCCACATTACTTTTCAAAACAAATGGCTAATCTCATGGGTGAAAAATTATACTATATAGTGCTATGGAAGATTCAAAAATACGCGTAGACATTATTGTAGAACCGTGTTAAAATTACTTTTTCTCTAATTTTTAATATTGTTTAAATATAATTAGAATAATGAAATTCAATTTCATCAATTTAATTTTAATTTTATCAAAGTAATATATTTTATCGAAAAACTTTAAATTACTATAAAAAATATTGTGACTATTGGTTTTCAAAAATTTTTGATAACTAGAATGAAACATGGCAAATAGTGTATTAAATTTTCCGGTCATACAACCTAAATTAATTTTTTATATCTCAAAATTACAAATTAATATAAATGTCCCAAAATAGATTAACTATTTTTACTTTTATTTTAAATACACTCAGAGAAAATTTTAAGTCTGTATTGGAACATTATTTAGTTAATAATGTATTTTTTCATTAGTTTATTTCATTATTGTAAAATAAATTTGTATTAAAACTTTTAATGATTAAATTAAAAATTCACTGATTTACGGCAGTTTTAAATTTTCTATTTATATATACAATAATTTAGTTAACTCATCACTTAGATATACTTAAACATGTATAGATACTATTTTTATATGCCTTAAAAAAAAAAAAAAAATTGTTGATCCATACATTTAACCACTGCTAACCCCTATTATTGAAATCAGTAAGAGCTCGTGAGTAAATAAATTGGGTAGAGTAAGAATCTAATATAAAAACTCTAAAAGTAAGTTTTCTCTACAGCGTTCATCCGCGGCGTCTAGTACTTCGATCTCTGTACTGAACCCATGTACTTTGTATGTATGTGTCTATTTTCTTATCAGCGTTCGTTGCTACGTCTAGAACATTAGATGTGGCGTCTGTCTGCAGGTGACAGGGGTCGCTGTTAATTGTGTTTCATTTTACATTTTTATGTTAATTGTGGCTCGAGTATAATTTATACATATGTAAATTGCGACCTGGGTATATTTTTTATATATGTAAATTGCAGCCTAAATAATTTTATTCCAACATAAATTCGATCTAGGGATATTTTTGCAAAATCAATATTTTCCTTCCCATTTTTCTAAACTAAGAACTGGAAATATAACTTTATTAATATTTATTTGGTTAAAAACATTAGTTTTTCTGTTTATGTTGTTTATATAATTAAAAAATACTAATATTATGTGTGTGAACATATTATCTACATCGTCGATCATTACTTATCTTTAAGTTATTTTACCGTCTGGAAATAAACATGATATCTCGGGACGCAGTTTACGTACTTTTCGAAAATACCTGGGACGCAATTCAGATACATTTTAAAAATACCCGGGCAGCAATTTACGTAGTATATTACTGAGCAATTTTTCGGGGCACGCAATTTACCTACTCCGGATGACGAATACACCACTGATCTCGGGCTAGTGTATCACGTCGAACGCCAGCGTCAAGATGTTTGATAGTTCTGACCCAAAACATAAAAGTAAAATTAACGAAGATATTGGTCTATAATTTAAAATAATTTTGTTATCATCTCCCCTTAACTCATATTTGCGAAAACGGCCACAAAATATACCTATGCAATCCAAATGCCCGATCTCCGTGTATAACGTATAGTACTTTTTTTTAACAATTCCAACGCCATTTTATTATTGTTTATAATTTTTTTAACGATGCATTTTAAAACTTAAAAATTGAAATTAAATAAAAACACATTTTCCACGAGTGACCGACTACTTTGTAGGAGTGCGGTGTTTGTACGCTACAGAGAAAACGAGTGTTTCTTAATGTCTGGACGACGCAACTCAATGCCCAGACTGAACGCAGCAGAAAAAATGTACCTTATTAGGTATTCATACCTTAGAAAATATTATATAAGGAGAGGCCATTACGTTTACTAGCATATACTTTAATGTGAATCAACTAAAATTTAATAAAAACCGCTCTGCAACCTTTAGTTTAAACAAAAACAATAGTAAAAATAATATTAATACAATTTACTATTAATATTTAAATATTTAATAGTGTTATAGTATTATGTATACCATTACGTATACTTTGTCATACAAAATTTCAAGTTAAATTTCGTGATGTTACAAAACTATAATGAGCGTCTGTAACCTCCCACAGTCCGGCACATTCAGGACCACACCTACAACTAATATACGTCCAAGTTAAAACAAAGTGAGACATAAACTAAGTATTGGGTGTTTAACCTAGATAAAAGACTGAACTTCAACGTGAATGCAAAACATACAATTCAAAATGCAAAAGGTATACGTGCCGCATTATGACCATTACTAAACCGGAAATCCCCGATCCCAATATCAACAAGACTGGCACTTTTTAAAATCTATGTTTGACCCATCCCAATATACACAGCGACTGCGTGAGGCCCGCTAATATGTAAAACAAACTGGAAAAATATCGAGGTGGTGCACAACGTGGCCATCCGAACGATCACGGGAGCGTCCTATTTCACGAGGAACGATGTCACACTGGAGGAACCAAAATATATTCGATCACTACTGGCCGAGACACAGCGAGCAGCGGCTGTTTTTCACTACAAAAACTCAATATCTAATCACAAACACACACAGCAAATAGATAGAACAATTAATCTATCGAAAAATAAGATCACTTGGAATAGACAAAAATATTAATGCAGACCACTCAAATCCAAAACAACATCCAGAAACGATCCATTGTCAAAACATACAGAGTCGTAGGCTAATGGTTTAATACTTTTTATGGGTCAACGATCGTCTTACAAAACATAGCAAAGTGAAACCACAAACCAATCACAGGCCAGCTGAAGTTGACATCAGATCATCCGAACAACGAGCACCTAGCCATGTTGCAATTGACACCAGACCGCCCGAGCAACCAGTATCCGAATAGACAGCCAATGAACACAAGCCACCGACCAAGACAAAACACCCACTAGCTGCTACGCCAAACAAGGTACTCTGGCCAGCCAGACCCAGGACACAACCAGCCACCATCGATCGTCGTGACCCTCTCTGGGGATAGGCTAGGAGTGTTTCATAAGTGTGCCTACGAAGGAACTCGATAGGAATAATTGTAACTCTCGACGCTACTATATGTAACCTACTTATATATATATTATTAAATGTATCTACTTCGATAATATGAGCCAATCGGAAAAGAGTATTTCGCCTGAAATGAAACTACACGACAAGTGGAAGTGTCCTTAACACGTCATAATATTTTTGCAGATATGTTATAATATGTAATAATCTACATACAATAGAAAATTATTAATGTTTTGGTCACACTGTATGTCAACCTTTAAGGTTGGTACACTTAATCGTGTCGCGTTTTGTCGCATAAAATACTATGTTTCGATTGGTTAAACCATGTGGGTACATTATGGTATACCAAATGGTTTGACGCATTTTTCTCATTCTACCAGAGTTACTAAATATTACCGCATAGTTGAATATATTCAACATTTGGACCGTGTGGTTACTAATTTTTATAATATATCGCTAGACGCTGATACCACAAAAAAAAAAAAAAGGATACGAAAGACGAATGTCTCAACATATACTTTTCCAATTAAATTAATATATCCTTTTTTTTTTTGTAATATTACATACCTAGACATAATATATAATTATTATTTTATATGTATCGATTTATTTATTATATTTATTTAAGACCATTCTAATAACAGAATATTCTTCAAATAAATTCATTGCACACGATACAATTTTTCTTCATACATTTGATAATTATATTCTTGTAGTTTATATTTGTACAATTTGCCCACTTTTTGTAGTGAACATTATAGAAAAAAACAAATAGTAACAAGTTGTAGTCAATATTTTGTTAAAAACTTGAATATTGAATTTAATATTTAAGTTTTAATAAGGATTTATACCGGCACATAGGTATACTTGCTAATTATGATAAAATTTCGACACATAGTCGTCAAAAGAACGACACGATGAAGTGTAAACGACCCTTTAGAATTTCAAATATTTTTTCATATAACTATACGCAATACGGTGTACCGCATTTTTGTTAGTGATTTTCGTAATATACGATTATCGCAACGCAAACGGAAGAGCTTTTAAAGATTGTATTACAATATGTTATGACAAACACAATGATAACAATAGTCAATAAATATTAGTGCTCTGTATGCCAACATAGCGTTGTTCAACTATGATGATGTAACGGGATGGAAACCGGCTTTACTCGATGTGTTGCACTCTAAATGCTCTAAATGTAAGATGAGTCTATAGTCTAGACTTAAACATCTGTATAATATTATGATAAAATTCACTAGGGATGGGCAAAGTTAATAAAAAAATGAACTAGGTAAAACTAAGTTTATAAGAAAAGTTTTTATTTAATAGTTACAAGTTAAAAGTTAACGAACTAATGACTTAAATTTGTAATAAATACTATTAATTTTTATATTGTAATATATATTGTACTATAAATGAATTAAAGTTAAAACCATATTTTAGTTAACTTAACTCAGTTAATCCAAAAGTTAATAACATGCCTTTTTTTATATTTTATTGGTAAATTTTCAATTTTGAACATACAAATCACCTTTTCATTTATAACTAAAATATAATAGTTAATTTAGACAACAATATAGATACGATTTATGTAAAATATGTTATTAAATCTAGTATTCAAATAATAACCCTTTTTTGTCTATTTTATTTAAGTAAATGCAAATTCTGTTTGATGCACATAAATATAATAACGATTCATTTGTGTAGAAGTGACGGTATTAAAAAAGATATTACCATTTTACCTTTATCACAAGTTACTATATTACTATTATTTATTATAAATACTCAAAGTCCAACAAAATATTATTTTGAATTTAAATTATAATATATTTTTATATTACTTACTAATAATATGGTATGCCATAATGATATGATATAATATAATATGATATATATGATGTGGCCTATAGTGTATATATTATGTACATCAGGTATGTCCTACTTATACCAAATTTTAAAAAAATGCACATAGTATTATAATTACTCAAAAAAAAAAAAAAAATGCATTAACAACTTAACTTTGTATAAATTATTAACTATATAATAACTTATTCAGAGGACACAGATATTTATTTATTATTAATCAACGTCTAACCGGGCAGTATTTTACAAAACAAGAAAAATATTATATACAAAATCAAAGGTAAAAGTAATTAGAACGACAATAGTGTAAACAATATTTTTAATAAGATATCTTAACTACTGTACAAGTTTACAGTTTAAAAAATTAACTAGTTAAGTTAATTGGTTAAAACTAACTTAACATTTTAATCTAACTTTACCTTATTCACTAGTTGGCACCTATCCTTGCAATTCACATTTGTCCCTTCTATGCCCTACATACACAATGTGTACACAAACATTTGTCTTTTGAACGGCAAAACTCCGAACTACTAGTCACGACTAGTATGTCATATATATATATAATATATCGGATAAGATTATTTTTCAAATATTGTGTTTATTTTCAGTTTTACAAGATTAATTTGTAATTTTATATTGTAGGATTAGATAATAGAAATCGAACATACTGAACAATTACTTAAAATCGAAGATGATTCACTATGAATGAAATTTAATAATTATTGCACACACCAAATAACTTCTATATTAGAGTATTAGACTACAATGGAGTTTCCAAATTAAAATTAGCTAAAACTAAATGTCTAACGCAACTACAATATATGAATGTTATAATGAATTACCTAAATTGAATATCCTGAATTTTATTCCAAATGTATTACACATTTAACAAACCCATTGTAGAACACAATGGATTTAAATTGAAATTATGTATAATTATTTCAGTAAAAAATCAAACTCGCATAACATACTATGAAAACTGGGAGACGTCAACGACAAAAAAGATAGATGTGTTCACAATGACTATTATTTTATAATAAATAGCAACGAGTCATCTCGAAAAAGATTCACAAATATCTAAATAAATTACATGACATTTTGCAGTACATGGTGTCCATTAAAATATCTCTCGATCTAAATAAAATCGTCATTTATGTCAGTCGACGAAATAATGTTGTATTTGATAGGTGCCGATGAATAATATGGCTTTCAAAAGTTCCAGTCACCCGAATAAAACTGATAATGTAAATGTAATTGAGCACGTTATAAAGCAATTTTCGACTTTAGGATTCTTTCAAATTTTATATCGTCTTGACTCTCGTTAAATTAATATAAACAATTAAAAAATACGAACCACAAACATACACATAATACATTGCTGCTATACTTATTCTCGTACATCACTAAAAGTATAATTAAAAATATATTTTAATACATTTTTATTCGATTCAAACTTTGAGTCCTCGTTGAAGTATTTTGTCAACACATTTTTGACCTTCTTAGACCCTCTCCTCCCCCTTGTTGGTAATTGTTAGCAAATTTCAGACCTCCCTATTTCATTACGTCAGACGACCCCCTCTATTTAATAAAAATAAATAAATTCCAAATTGTATATAATTTATTAAAAATAAATCAAAAATGTTGTTACATATTTTGAATTCTATTTTACATATTTTTTTTATTACTGCTGACCTGCTGACGTCAGCATAATTCTGACCCTCCTCTCCCCAACCCCCAGGCTTATATATTTATACTTAAACACCCCCTGATTGGATATTATGTCAAATCGTTGCTAGCTTAATAAAAAAAAAAAATTCGATTTAACAAAATTTGATTTTTCAAATTTGATTGCAAAATAACCAGGCAAGTATACAAGCATAGCTATGAGTATATCATAAAATAGATATGTTATAAATATTGAACAATTGGCGTCCATACATTTTTATAATTATCATAATTTATCTTAATTCTTATTTAGTTCAAATTGCATACCTAAACTATTTTTAAAAACGTTAATATTCTTTGGAAAAATAACGAAATTACGAAAACGAATGTTTTTTCAATATCACATAATAGTTTTAGTTAAAAATGACGATACAGAATTTTAAATAGAAGATACTATTAAATCATATAGATATCATGGGTAATAAATAATCTTCATTATCCATTAATAGCTAAAGCCTAAAATTATGGGTAAATCTTGGCGAAATTAATGGGACACCGATAAATTTCTGTTATTAGCTACCTATAATATATACTTATTATTTATAAATAATTTTATTAGTGGAATAACGATTTGCGTTCTACTTCTACCCTGTGTCACTGATCGCTGTTTTTTTGGATATTTCTTTGTTATGAAGTCGTTTTTATTCGTATTCTAGTTTAGTAAAAGGAGTTTAATGGGTGTATAAGCTTTCAGATATTTAAAGAAATCAATTTCAATTTTCCCAGTAGGTAGTTTTCCTAAGTAAACAGGAAATCTATACAAAAAATAAACAAAAGTTGTTATAAATCAGAGAGTAATAATGTCAGACTTGAAATGTATATATTAATCATTAATCACATTAGCACTGATAAATAATAAATGTACTGAAATGTAATTTACAAAATACAAATTTCAAAACTCTTTTACCACTTATCAGTAATTTATAAAAAAAATTTGTTGAAAAATTATATAAATACTTAATTTTGGTCTACATCTACAACTTCCTCGATAATTCATTTAAAAGTAATGAATGCTCAATATTTTTGAAAGAGGAATATCTTAATTATGCTTAACTTCTCGAAAATATGAAACCCAATGCGCTGGTGTAAAAAAAAAAATTTTATTTTTTATATTCTATACATGTCATAATTTAAAAATGTTTTAAAAATTTCCATCGGTCGATAAACTTTAGGTAAAAGGTGTGGGGGACGAAGTCTTCCACGGCTTATTTTTACTCTAATAATCCCCGAAACGCTGATTTTTAACTAAGCCCAGAGTCCATCCTTATTTTTTTCCAATTCAACCACTAATTACATAGGTATATTTTTCGTAATACAGCAAGCATCTTATGATAATGTCCACTAGTATTTTAATTACATACCTTTAGTCTTCTATATAATATGAAAGTATATATTTAGTGATATTTAATAAATAAGTTTATGGATTGTAAAGTTAATATAGGTATGATACTTTAATTTAAAATCATGTTACATTATTACATTCTATACTAAATTATGATATATTTGAATAACAATTAAATACATTTTTTTGAAAATTAGTTAAATTCAATAAAATAAAAATTGAATACTTTTATCAGAAATCAGTACCTACTTGGAAATTAGTAGTTCATCGAATTAGGTAATTAGGTAGGTGGCTATTAAATATAATAATTTACCTGTTTCATTTAATATGGAAAATTTATTGTTATTTGCTATCATATATTATACTGAAAACTGTATTTAATATGGTAAAGTGTAGGTAAGTACTTTAAACTTACCTACATTTTGATTCAATGATTTTAAAAACCACTTAAAAGAAACCACATTAATTTATAGATATAAGTTCTCATGTATTACGTAAACTACATGAAATATTCAAATATCTCCTTAAATGTTAGTTTGATAGATCCACTCAAAATACAATGCACATACGACAAACATCTTTAAAAAATTAAAATACCTAATCAAACGGTCATTATCAATTACTGATAGTATGGGGTCTGTGGTGATACAGCTTATACACCATCAAACAAAGATACCATTTTGGAATTTATGTAATTATTTATTTATTCTACTGTGATTTATATTTATGTTCCTTGCTCTTACATGATTTCATCCCTTCCGTACGATGCTTACATCCGAACCCGGGCTATGTCACTGCCTGTGTTTTTGTGTAAAGTAAATGGGTGACCTTTTATGTTGAAAATAATAGCTGTCGAACAATTTTGATAACAGATTTTATACTGTAATCCTTATAATTCAATATTTTACGATGCTTGTATTAATCAATATATATAAATATATATATCATTTATAGAGAATTAATGTTACTAACTTCATGGTGGTTTCTCTGTTTTACGTTTGATGACAACTTCATCGCTGGTCCTCGGTTTTTTTTTATAAACAAAATGTTATCACCTTGATTAATATTTCTATAATGTTTTATGTCCGAACGAAGTGACTCGGCGATAAGGCCGATCCTTCTTGTTCTCTCAGCTTACGACCATCGCACGAACAACACGTTCTGAACGTTCCGCTGGTCTCGCACGGCATGGATTCGCGTCCGACTTGTTTCCCTTGTACTCACGTGTTGTGTTGTAATTTGTTTTTAATTTTATTGCATTTTGCTATTTCGAGCATATTAAATAAAAGTATTTCTTTAAACCCGTATCTACTTCCGAGACTGTCTCCCGTCGGTGTTATAATAGTCAAGTCGTCCAATAGGTCGTAAAACGTTCTTGAGCTATAGGTCTATCAGTAAACCGTGCGCTACACATTTTCTTATCAATGGGTAGCACCGCCAAAATTCAATTATCTATAAATTTACCGCTAATTTAAAACAATCTTGCGTCCATATTATTAAAAATAAAAAAATACGGAAAAATTTGAAATTCTATCAAATGTGAAATGTACACTATATCTAAATGCTGACAAATTCTTAAGACACGTGATGCCCGCATTTGTTGTCTTCGTCTAACTATCTGTTAATTTACAAAATTTACGTTCAGCATTTTTATCATAATTTTGTCGTCTTTAATATTAGATTAAATGTACCTATTACCAAATTTATAGAGAAGATTATTATCTATGCCATAGCGTCATCTTTTTTACGAAATTTATTATATACATTTATAATATCTAAATATGTATATATATAAAAATAAAATATTCGATTAACATTAATTATTATAATATTTTTTTATAATATAGGTATTATGTAATTATTAAAATTTATAACCTACTTAAAACGATAATATTAGTTTATACTTATTATGTATAGATACCTATAATTGTACTATATTTGGTATATACTCTATTTTATAATATTAACGGATGAAAGGAAATAGTGACGTAAGCAATATTTTATGAACTTCTCGAAAAAAAATTCGTATTTTAATACTTTTTTAATTTAAAAGGTTTATATAGAAAGTTTATAAACTCACTTCTTTTTTAAAATTTCACAGGAAGTATATGTTCTTTTATATTATTTAACAATAAGAATCAAGATGATACATTTAAATTTCAAATGGTAATTTTTACTTGTAATTTGAATGATAGTATTATAATGTTTAAGCGTTTAATATTTATAACTTTTTAACTGTAATTTTAAGTATTAACATTAGATTTAAAGAGATAGAATAGAATAATAATTTAATATATATCCAGATATTGAGCACATTTTAATTTTTTTTTTTTCTTGTTATTCGATTCTCTTCAAAACTGTTGGAAATCATCCACTATAAATCTTTTCGGACGCATGGAAAAACTTGGAATAATTACGGTTTGAATAGGAATTTATATAAATCTGAGAATTATTGAATCATTGTTAATTTGAATCGATATTATTCGGAACCAGTATTATCTGAAATAATATTAACAGGAACCGACAAATTTGGAATCGGAATACTTTGGAAACTATATACCTATCTGGAATTAATTAATCTGGATATTAAATTGTTTGAATTGATAAAACGGGGATCAATATACATGGAAATTACAAACTAGGAACATATATCTTGGCCAAATGATAACAGATTGAAATTTAATTTTAGGGAGTAATAGGGTGTATTAAAATACATATTGGATAATTTTCCAAATATTAACTGTTTAAGTGCATACATATACAATATAAATATAATTTTCGTTTAAGTTATAAATTGCTAGGATATTTTTACCTTCCATAAAATTATACCATTAGGGAGGAGGTTCAATAATTATTTGGATATTTAAATATTCTTCCTCCGAGAAAATTAGTTGTTAAAGGGTACATTATTGGAATTACTACAGTTCATTAATACAAATTGTAGAGTACTGGGGACATCACTATCGAGTATAGGACACTTTGCCGTATAACACATTAAAAGTTTCCCTCCCATCGCTTTTTTGCTTTCACTTTAACCCTGACAGTATTGGTGATGAAAACACCATTCCAACGTTTATATATTTTGGTTTTATGTGAAGCGAGAGGAGGAAATTTTCTTGGACACCACTATTTTGGGAACAGCTAAAGAAATACCTACCATAAAATATAATTGATAAGAAAAAAAAAGTATATTCAAATAAATATAGATTTCATTTTTTAAGTAATTTTCAAAATATTAACTGTCTAAATTCATACATGTGTATAATTAATATCATTTTTTTGACAGATTTTGTACATTTTAGACTCGAACAAAAAATCCCTTTTCGATATTTTTTCGGATTCCTTAAATAACCTCGAGTCTCACCTTCAATGAAGTTCGCTGAATTTGGACCCGATCAGTTATTAGAAATGGGTTTTCGTAGAAATCCCTGGGAAGGCATTTCTGGAGTAGGTGGTAAATTTTTCACAATATAATTATACATTATATTATATGACGAAGAAAATTATTTGTACTGCTCAGATTCCGTGACGACACAGTTGTAGTATGAGTGCTTACATATGCTAATGTGCCAAACAAAACGTAGTGGCCGCGGTATCACAGTTTTACGATAGAAAAATTCTATGATAATGATTGTACTCGCACATGGGCAGTATTTCCATGGTTCAGTTCTATATTTAGACTCTCCTTAATTATGAAAAGTCAAAACTTCATATTAATAACAATATATATTCTCAATTTAAATTGTATCCACTGAATAAAGAATAAAATACAGTATGGGAATGATACAAAATGTTTTTTTTGGAAAACGGATATTTCGAATATTTTACTAATAGATGCAATTTAAGCATAATTATACTATTCATGATACACATAAGTTTCAGATTTTTAAATAAATGTAAATCAATTATTTTTAATTTAAAAAAGTTTAAACTGTTCCCTCTATTTTAGGGGTATAATGATAGTCATTTTAAAACTCAACTCATATAAAATAAAAGGGAATTCATTGTTTAATTATTATTAAAAATGTACTGTAGTATTAAATATATATAATATATAAACATATTTCTTTACAAATACAATTCAAAGCCCAGATTACAAAATTTTCTAAAATACAAATTATAAGCATACATTATTTTATAGACAATTTAGATAAATATAAAAATACAAAAATTATAAAACAGATAGGTTATAGTTAGTAATATGCATTATTCTAAATATCGACTGACGTTTTAAATAATTTGTCGTGCACGGAAATGAAAAAAAAAAAAGTGTAAATAAATTAATAAATATAGAAGGAACTTAGAAATTAATGTCAGAAAGTAGTGAAGGAGCATTATGTTGCCTTTAATGAATCTCTATACGAAGAACAAATTAAATTAAATTCTTCTATCAGCTAAAGTAAAAAGATTAAAGGGACTAAGCCCGGTAGAAAAATCATGTTGGGGATATTGAACACTAAGAAATCGGTGTTCTATTCTCTTGATCTGAACACTATATATAGTATATGTTGAATATACATACATACATTTAATTTCTAATATAATTTTTTTGATATATTGTTAAAAAATAAATGTTATATTTATCTGGGCATTATAATGAAATAACATTTTTATTATTATGAACTAACACCAACTTAAATCTGGTTATTAATACTGTTTATATTGATTAAATTATTTACTACTACTCAACTAATTCTCTAAGATCCTAAATAATAATCCATTACGATAAAATTAAAAATACCCATATATAGTATAAAATGTAGTTTCATCAAAATTTGTGTTGAATTTATGTTTGTAATTATAAATATTCATTACAAATTTCAAAACAACTGACTTACCTATTTAAATCAATATCGAATAGGTAGTATAGACTTTTATTGAAATATTTAAATTCATCATTACCTTTGCTAAGTAGGTCCTAGTTGAAAAAAAATATAATGATTGTGGGTATAATAATAATGATTTTAAAAATTATTATAATTAAGCATCCTACATGTTTTGATTTCCAATTTCCCACAATATAATTTTTAGAAAGCTAATTTTAATTACTTTTTTCTTTAATAAATCAGATTTTATTTTCAAAACCCAAACATAAAACATTTTGCTCATACACACATATTCAGAACATTTGACGTGAAAATAAAAACAAACATTTTGGAGAGAAAACTTCAACTAACAGTAATTGGTAATTCAATCTAAGGTTTTTATTACAGTATTAACTATTAACTGTTATTACAATTTTGTTCATAAATTATCGTAATTACCATTATCCACTGACCACCATGCCCCACTATGCCCTGAATGACTGTTACGTATCCTAATTAACTTATCATAAATAATAAGCACAGTGAATCCAAAGAGATCCCTACTCATGGACTTCATAAAAATCACAACATTGAAAATGTTTTCTATAATTGAAATCAGTGGTGTA
Source organism: Pemphigus obesinymphae (assembly GCA_025469235.1). NCBI lineage: Eukaryota > Metazoa > Arthropoda > Insecta > Hemiptera > Aphididae > Pemphigus > Pemphigus obesinymphae. The sequence continues at coordinate 55,471 of JAIPRL010001554.1, read as the reverse complement.
GGAGAAGGGGAGTAGTTTCCTCCAAGGTATAAAAAAGTTATACTTTTACTCCCCCCCTTCTGGATAAAATAAACAATCATCATCAATGTAAACATGCATTAATAATTAGTAACATATAATATTAAATAATACCATAATACATTTTTATAATTTATCAATTATTATCATTCTCCTATAATATTTATTTAAATAATAATTTTTTTATATATCATGGTGTATTCATATTTTCCACTTACTTATAGCATTCTGTACAATAATATATATATAATATTAGTAAAAACCAAAAAGTGGTATCTCAAAATAATTCTATAAATCATTCAATCTAACAGGATAATAAAATAATAATAATTAGTACCTATCCTATAATAGGATAAAAATGATCGTACATTTTATCAACATTTAAAAATAAATATACCTATAAGAGAGTTTAATTACCTCATCTAAGTCAGTCGTGGACTTTGTTTACTTCCCTCGAAAATATGAAAAAGTACATTATTTTTATTCTGTTTAAAAAAATATATATATATATATTGATAAATATGAAAAATATTGAATAAGTATATTACTTTATCAAACAAATAAAACTATTGCATTAAATAAATTTATTCCATTAAAGTATTAATCAAATGTATATTAATTCATTAATGATGTTGTTCCAAATGTTGTTCTAAAGATCTAGGTACTAGGTACCATCAAGATTATTTATTAATTGTACAGATGTCGCAATCATCAAGTCGTACCTACATGCATTTTTTTTGTAGTTTTTCCTTTTTATTAATTAATTACTTTGTAAATATATTACCACAACATACACACATATTTTAAGTACACGATATACATACTAAATAATATAATATATGTCGTATATAAGCTTATAAAGAAAAAAACTATAAAGTATTATAGGTACTTTTCACATACATTTTTATGTTTACCTAGTTTCACACTTTCAAATTCTTCAACCTTTCAAAATGTCATTATAACACTCACTGTGAGAGATCAAAGAAAGAAAAAAATGGATAAGTTAAAATTGAAAATATGAAAGAGTTAATACGATTTGGTTGAATACGAAACAATATAATGTTTATTAGAATAACACAGACGACGATAATAGTCGACAATTTACCTGGAGTTAGAAAGGAAAGAAGCCCCAAAATCCATAGATTTTGACTGTGAGATCTTGCAAATACGTATACGAAATAGATAAAATATTACCAGTAAAAGCGCAGACTGAACTAGTCCCCATAAACCAAGTCGCGTATCGTCACTATTTTATATACTAGAAGAGGATTGCCAATTTGTTTATTAAAGAGCTTATAAATACTGAGTTATATTGTAGTCGTGGCATACTGTCATAAAATTATATTATATTATTTTATAATGAGCAAAATAAAAAATAAAAAATACAAATACAAAAATGCAAAAAATGATAGCCAGAAATCCAGAGCCACCCGGAAATTATGTTTGTCGAGACGACGGCAACGTCATGGTAATCCATAACTCACTTCACCTATCTACTTAATAAAAACTCGAACCTGAGATAGTATACATGTATACACCTGACGCTAACTAATGGACTAACTGATTTACAAATTCGTACAAAACTCTGGGCTCATAACCTACATAACTTTTAAAGGTAGACAAATATCTATGGTGTATTAGAGGTATATAGCTTAAGTGCAACACCTACAGGGTTTAACTTCTTGCAAGTACCACTTCTTTTAAGTTAAACTAGTTGTAAGTTTAATAGCTTTTGAGTTATTCAAAAATTGATCCAACATACTATTCATGGATCTTTATTAAGAAGTCGAACCTTGCTTCGCTAGATTCTTGCTTTAGTGTAACAGGTTTTACACAACATCACTATAAATTCAATCAACATTTTAAAGAAGTACCACGAAAGTCTGACAATTTAAAATACATTTACCTTTAAATGTACTATGTGTATAAAATATAAATGTATAATAAAATATAGTAAGTATCTACTCTGGCATATAAGAAGTCGCTAGGACTATTCATTCTCGAATTTTTATATAACTATTGTCGTCAAATCGATATGTTCGAAAGTCCGATTAAACATCCTTATACATATAATAAAAGTTAATATATCAATATAAATTTAATTAAAATTGTGAAAAATACTACGAAAGTCCGATGATTTGAAATACATTACTATGAGGTGTAATATATATAATAATTCACCTACTCTGTTAATCTGTGGCTCAGGCTTAAATACTTAAATACGGAATCTTAAATACAGGGTATTATTTAACGTATAATTAATGTAAATATTTGGATCTATAAAATAGATAGGTACAAAATTGAATTCAAACAAACCAAAATAATATGATAATCAATATTAATAGTAAAAATTATAATAATAATAAAATATATTACGATTTCAGATATCAGATAAAAAAAGTCACAAAAAAAATCGGATCGTTAGAATGAGATTTTAACAGGCGTACACGTATCGAATGTTCGTTTATCTATCGTTCCTACTCCCACTAAGCTACTCAATCAATATATTATGATAAAGCGGTGGAAATTTCTCATACTTAAACTATTGAGATAACGGCCGGTACCATATACCCGCGGCACTTTAAGAGTGAAACCCGTCGCCCAGGTGTCGACCATTTTTCACCCTGCAACCTCACCATAGTCGAACAGTGCTACATTAGCATACAGAGCACCAATATTTGTAAACTATCGTTATACTATTTTTACACGTGTAAGGTATCACCCCGTTATTTTTGATAACGCTGTATAATTCAAATCTGAGCATGGCGGACGAATTTTAGTCCGAAAACGGGTTTCATTCTTAAAGTGCGACGAGTATAGGCACATCGACATACAACATATACACATATTAGGAACGAACGTCCCTCTGATCGGACAGGAACGATCGGTAGATAAAAAAACACAGGTTCAGTTGGTCGTCGTTACAACGTTACAACGTCCGAGGAATGTGAATCCGACGTCCGCGGCGTAGAAAAACGTCGAGAAAGATGACAAAAGCCGATTTCGAAAAATCAGTGTGATAACACGAAGGCACGGGAAAAAGTCTAGATAGTAAATACAATGAACTATTGGTCAGTTGGGAAACGTGTTTTTTCTTCGCTGCATCAAAAGCTCGAAGAAAAGGGAATGAAGAGAATGCGAATGAACGAAACGAGTAAAAATCTTAAGACGACCGGAGAATAGTTTAAAAAGGATAACGGTAAAAGAATATGCGGCGAACGGTCGCAAAAACGGTTTAGGAAATGTATAAAAGTATAAGACATGATAAAATGGTTAAAAAATGTAGCGTTTTATATATTATAAGATTATAATCGGTTATTATTGACTTGTACTTGAAACGTCATATTGTACGTGTGGCAAATTATAGAATCTAATTTTGTAGTTATTGTCAGCTATAATAATTTATTATATTAATAAGCCATGTCTTATATATATATATATATATATATATATATATTGAGAATTTGCATAAAGAAATTCTATGGTACAACAATTATTATAATACCTTAAATTTAAACATTAACTTGTGGTATTCCAAAGCACCTATTATCTTCACTCATCCTATATTTCCTCATGTTGACCATTGTCTGCTTCTAGATATACTCTAAGATATTTGTGACTTGTTACTCGTTCAAAATGCATATGTTCTACTTTAATATATATTTTATGATCGAATCATATTATATTATAGGTAGTATATTGAATATAATGACCATTATATTTTTGACCAGAATTATTACATTAATAAATAATTTTTTTTTTTTCAGGTAAATATGTGACCTATAAAATAATACGAATACCTACTTGGTCGTGGTAATGTATAACTTATTGACTATTAAATAGTTTTTATATTACTTATAGTTAAAACAATTATAATGACTTAGTTAAAATAATAATAATATTATTATTTAATAAATAATGTTACGATACATTGTCTTATGGTCAAAACTACTTCTTCTGTTAGGTATCTCGGTAAAACGAGTTTTGTTTTCAGAAACAATAATTTACAAAGTTTATATTGTTAAAATAACACTTTTCATAATATTGTGATTACAAAAAACTCCAAATAATAGCTAGTCTTTCGATTAATTTCTTATAAAAGTTGATAAACAGATATAAATCATCTATAATTTAATGCAACAAAAAAAAATAATAATCATATAAACTTAACATTTTATTTTAAGTAAAGATTTTAAAATTTTACACATTTTGATTATAAAAATGTCTTTTATATCGGTATATTTATACAATTATAGATAATATACCATTAAAAACTATTTATGGAGGAATTCGTATACACATACCACCCCTCTCAAATACGGCATTGATTTGAATTATAGATTTATTTTAAGACACATTTTAAATCGATTTTAGATTTGAAATTGTATTTCATCACGTTTTGAGTACCAACATATGGTCCTCTATATCGATTGAAAATAGGACACAGATGGTAGGTAAACTGTAATCGGGTCATATAGCTTTTAAATTTTCCATAGTTTTGGAGGAAATGCCAATAAGTGAAAACCTATCAAAACACCTACAAAAGAACACAGTGAAATGATTGGCCATATTGACTAAATTTATTTTGATTATTTTGTTGTATCTGGTTAAAAAATAAATCCTAGGTAAACACTAGAAACGTTAACCAATTAAAATTTTAATGACAAAATAATTATTTTTACAATACATGTTCCATCTAAAAATGCCACAAAAATTTAACTTAATATGAGTTTTCAATAGAATATTTTGTTCGTGATATGATAGAATTGAATAGTGTATACAAGAATATATATCGTTTATAATCGTATATTATATAGTTCTGAAAATATTTTAAAATCTAAAAAAAGAGTTATTTACAGTTTATTTTATGCCGCACTTCAAATTCAGTAAACATCAAAACATTATAGGAAACTGTGATCTTTGCTTCGAATAGTTTTCGAATTCTATGATATATTGTGGGGGTAAATTTATAATAACAAAACTACGCTATTTTCTGGACTATGTAACCCATACAAAATATTGGTCGTGCAATAAACGTGCAAAGAATGTCCGCTTTTTCATTTATATTTTATATTGATATAAAACGGGATATTGTTAGGAGTATCGAAATATTTTTACAAGTTTACTTCGGTCATCATTATAACTTTGTTCCGAAATAATTTACACTCTATTTTTATAATATATTAATATATATTTCTTGAACATTTATGTGATTTATTTATCACTTAATGATCACGGCGATGATGGCCGAATGATTAATCGTTTTCAGAGTTAAAACGACATCATACGTCTTACATAATATTGATATCTGACTTATCTGCACGTGACATACCTTCCGTCTTCCTGCACAAGTAAGGCATGAATAATATATATAAAATTATATTTCATATTTTATATTTATTAAACATTGAAAATGTAATTATGACATTTTAAATGCGCAATATCCTCTGATTTCTGAGTTTGTTGGTCGGTACGCTTTAAATGCATTTTTTTACAATTATAAAATATTGCAAACGTATCGACAATAATTGTTGACACTCGATGAACACGTATAATTATTAATATACCTATTACCGAACAATGACGAAATAACATCTAAAATTGATTGAAAAATCTTTGTTTTGAAATATGTCTGTAATCATATACGTAGGTAGGTATAATGCAAAAAAAATATTCAAATACTTAGTACATATAATATTTTGATAATATAAAAATATTTAATAAATTATTCAGTTTTAATCTTAAAATATAACGTAAACCTGTGAAAATGGCCTACTAATGCATCATTTTAACCGTTCATTAAACGCGCTACATTTAGTAACATGATTACACGCACACGGTCATTTTGGCCGGGTATAAAATGTTTGCACATTTCCCCTATTCATTAAATTTCACACGGATATTTTACATTTACTATTAAATTTATAAAATATGCAAAAACATTATCACGATTATGTTTTATACAATGACGGGACCGGTCCGTATACTCGTACCAATATTATGACGATAGCTCAGCGTAAAACCACAGTATAGAAGATAACATAATATAATAGAGAACGGTTATCTTATCACCGTTTATAACACTATTATGAGCAATATTTTGCTGGCAGACCTAGGATGTAATAATTTTAAAAAGAATGATTGCCATGAATAAAATATATCCTAACTTATGCAGATTAATTAGTGTTATAATTTAAATAAACATCGTTATTTTTTCAGAAAAACATGTAACGATATACTAGTATACAATAGTCATATATACACGATTGTTATACAAGAATTCTTACCATAGTGTTACCATTTTATTTTTTATTTTTTGTAAATACATTTCAATACATACGTCTCAATGTTTTAATGTTAGGTACCTAATTTTTTTTCCGAATCCTGTAATTTCCAACATAAATTTTATTATTTTCATTTATATATTTATTATATATTATTATATTATATATTATATACGAATACAACATATAAAACAATTTTGCACATTTATATCTATTTCAATAATTCAGACAATAATAGTCAATTTTCAATTAAGTGTTAAATAGGTACCTATTTACACTCGTAAGTTATAAATTAATATGGATTAAATTTGACATTCAAATTTCAAAAACAGTGTACCAATAGTTGTAATGTTTTAATTTATTTTAACGATCATAATAATACCTAATAAGGAAAGTCTGCCAGCAGGAGTTAATATTAGGATAAAAAGTTTTGCTCTCAGAGAACAAAGGGATTTGTGTTATATTTCTCTAATTATTATTTTCTACAATATATACCATGGTGAAATCACCGGTAAAATTAGTATAATACGGACATGAAACCTATAAAAATTATTAAGGGCATTGCGCACGCCGCACATCCCGTTAGATTATACCTGGTGATTTGTTCAGGAAAAGTGAGAACGATAACACCAAATGAAATGAGATAAAAGAATATATATTTTGATAATTTGGAGTATGAAAATTGTTTGACATGATCTTAATGAGAAATCTTGGTGTAGAGAAGTTAGGTGCATGATAAATAATTTCGGACTAAATTCGGACTAAGGTATCCATACTAATAGCCAAGGTTGATAATAGGAATAGTGAAATAGGTAAGATTGAATGTATTATTCATGAAATGTAAATAAATGAGATTATTGAGTTTGTGACACCAACAATTATATCTACAATCACTCAGAAATTAACTAGATTAAATTAATGATATGTAATTGTTGACACTGCATCACTTTTCCAGAATATATTCCTTGCAATAGTCAACTTAAGGCAATATTATAATAGCACAATATATAGTTATACAACAATATAAAAATATAATTGTATATTATATTAATTAGAGTAAAAATTAACCCCCCCCCACGGTCGATTAGACAAATGCGGTGAGATTAATATTGCTTTATTTTATATTCTTATTTCTTATGTATCTATATGCTCTATATATTATTGTAGCAATGCATAATATTTTTATTGTATATTATATAATCGATGATCACATAATATTATTATCGATTATGATTTTAATAATCAAAAAAATTCTATATTCGTATAATCATAATCATCAAAAAATGGTATGGCAAATTTATTGCATACTTAATTAATTTTTACGTGTGAAATTTCAAAATTATGTTATTTGATATATGACTATAAAGACCCAATTACACATTTTTGAAAAATGTTATTTTCCTTATTATATATTTTAATTTATTTAATCTTTATATTTTTATATAATTATAACTCTAAATACATAAAGGAGCTTACTAAAATAAATAAACATGTAATATATTGTAAATTTACAGTACATATTATGTACATGTAAATATACTGTAGGAAAAACGGCCTAATGAATGATGAAACTTTCTTCCTTCAAAATAGTGTTTTCAAAAGTTAAATAAAATTATTTACATAAGTAAAAATTATAATTTAAAACGTGTATCTGTCTATAACATATTATATTTAATTGGATAAAAATATTATATTTAATATATAAAAAGTTTTCTTTTCTTTTCAAATAAATGTAAACTTTTAATTTTAAAGTTTTAATTAGAACAAGTGTTTAATTTTACGACTTACCTAAAAATTTTTCTAAAAATGTTTTGGCCTTATTAAAGTATTCAAGTTTATTTATAATTACTAATTTAAACTAATTTCAGGATGTCAGTGCGGCCCGTTTTTAAGGTGATCTATTTAGTAAATTTTTAGAACATTCCTGGAAAATGAGGTTCTATACATTAAAATTGTTTACATGTAGGTATTATGAAAATAAAATAATAAATAAACTCATTCCAACATGGTTTTTTATTGTGGTTGTATTTTTATAAATTTATAAAATCCTGTTAAAATATTATTTTTACATTCATTTACTTATAACAACATAAAATCTGGTAGAAATATGAAACATAAAATAAAGTATTAATAACATTTTCTTTCGGTATTTTTATTATTTGTTTTTTATTTTTAATAATTATAACTCTTAAAAATGTATGTATGGGGAAAAACTACGTAGGACACTAGATAGTGCTGTTATCTATTATTATTTTTTTGTTTCACATTTCTAAGATGTATGTAATTTAAATTAAGTTATTAAAAATGACAAATGCTAATACAAGTTTTACATTTAAAATTTTTTGCACAGCTATTCTCTTTAAATGGACGAAAGTCCTAAATTTGTGACAAAAAAAATAAATACTTATCATTAAATAAGTTTTATTTGTTTCCAGAAAAAAAATTGAAAGTTTTAATTGGGTCCTTGTTCATATAAGTGTCTCAAATTATAATAATTAACCTATAATAATGAAATTCAGAACATGAAAACATTTTTATATACTAGACAATTATCCCAATAACTAATTGAAAATTATTAATTTTAAGTCAAAAAACTTAAAATATGGGAATAGTCAACAAATTAAAAAAAAAAAAAAATTAATTTTTATATTAGTATTAAATTGTTTATATTAGGTGTTACTATATCTAATAATATTATTCTTCTGAGCATTCATTTGACTAATTTATAATGCGAATAATAATATGTAATTTCCATTCCGGATTTGATCAGCTTATCTGGATTGTTGATTCAATCTATGAATTTGGATACAGGACTCACTCCGTCAGAAAATTTGTACTTTGGACGATAATTGCATGAAGTTATCATGCATATTAGAGTACCTTTAAATGATATTATTATGTATCGGCTTTATTTAAAAATATTAATCCGGATTAATCGTGTATTCATCCCGAATGTTCACGTGATCGCATTGGTGATACAGTAACTATATATTCCGCACATTTATTACTTTTTAATCTAATGAAAACATATAGGTAGATACCAAAGTTATTATTGAAAAACTTTCTACAGTGTCATTTGTTGAACACAGGTTATAGATAAGATTACCTATCGATATTTCAATATTTCGATTACTGATAATAATTGATGGATTGCTGATGGTGAACATTAATTACGATTATATGTACTAAAAATTGTTGAAAATCTTATTAATTATTCAATTACTAATAAATATTTAATTTAATAAAAATCATTCTTGTATTTGCAAAATTATAGTTTGATTATTTTAACCCTAATTCCTATATAATCATTTAACAAAAGAAGCGACACAGCTAGGACAGGCCGCATAGGATTCATACTTGATATCATATTAGAATCCTTAAAATAATAAGATCCGTATATGATGTAAGAAATTATATAATATACTAATTATATTGTAGATCCCCACTGCTTATCCAGCCTTCATGAAATGTTTACATAAATTGATTATATCAATCAAATCGCGAATCATATGATATTGCATATAAACTAAAATTGCATTCAAGATTTCCAAGAAGAACATGGATTTGAAAACAGTGCCGTATGCCTGATATAATAATTAATAATACTTGGTTATAATTAAAATATTTGTTTTAATAATGTTGCACAATCGTATACATTTATGATAAATACTAAAGTAAAATTTTCAATTTTTAAAATTAAATAGTCCGTTAAAAATGTAAAATAATATTTTACGAATATTGTGTATAATATGTTTTTTCAATAAATTCCCAACGAGGAATGTTTCCGAACGGGTCAACCGTGGTAAAAAGTAAAAACTGACATTCTCTGCTAAATTCCGGACATAATCGACCGGAAACTAATAATTCAGCCTTTGAGTTCTTTCTAAAGACATTTTTATCTTCTCGATTTTTATTTCACTTTTATTCGTATCTTTATCCTTTCTACATAATGCATATCCAATATTGTTGCGGTTAGTCTACATTATGTTTCCGATTATATATATACATAATATGTATCTATATTATTATTTAGATGCCTAAGATTAGATGAATTTTTTACCTACATTTTAAATCAACCTTGTACCCAAAACATTGAAATAAATTCGATTTGTTTTTCACATTTTAATAACCAGTATTCTAAATACTTTATAGAATAGTGTTTTTTTTTTCCAATATAAAAGTACTAAAATTTACTTTAAATTTAATACTGAAAAAAAATTGGTTAGCAAAATTTTATATTGAATTTTATAAAATTGTATTAGTTTTATCAAATTTCCAAAAACATAGAGTAAATCGAATATATAATAAAGTTAAGTAATAATATATTAACAACCAAGTTAGAATTATTATATATAAAATATGAATAGGTGCGTTGAATATAATATACTATAGTAATTAATATAAAATGTAATTAGGTATACAAATATTTTTTTAAATACTACCTAATCAAGTTATATGCATTTTATTTAAATGACTTTTATACAAGTTATACTTTTTTGATAAAAAATAAAAATAAATGTAGATAAGTACCAAGTATAGACAGTAGGTAGGTAAACAATTATCATTAAGTTTTAAAAAATGATAACTTTGTTTTTATTTTATTTATATATTTAAATATTTAATTGTATATTCGAGAATTATTATTTATAACAAAGATATAAAATGAAAATGGACAAAATAGATTTTGTTAAAAATAAATTTCACAAGATAATGTTTAAACTAAAAATGAAATTCTAAAAGTTTGCTTATATATAACTTAAAAAATAACAAAATTAAATTTATATGGATAACATTGTTATATTTATCAAAAATTCTATACATTTTCCTATATAAAAGCCAATGTTTATATAGTATCTTAATACCTTATTATACGTGATCTTAAATATAAATATATATATATATATATATACATACACGTATATTATACTTTCACAAAGTCCAAAACAAAACTTAAAATAAATAAAATATGAGGAATTGGATTATAAAAGAAAAAACTACAAAAACGCACACTTTTAAAGAGATCCTTGAAAATAAAAAACTTTCCACACAAAACACCAAGTTCCATAATATTTTGTCTGAGAATAGTAGAGATATATTTTTTATGTGGACACTTAACAGAAGAATGTCTAATAGTATAAAAATTAATTATAAATATAAAAACATGTATGAAATTCGTTATCATTATAATAATATAATATTATAATATATATTACACTATACTATAGTCCCCGTATTAATTATTCCCTGTGCAGAAGTTTTCACATGTTTAATATACTTATATTTTATCAAAATAGGAAATAATAGATATACCTTTTCATCAATATTTTTAATTTCAATAAAACCCTAGAGATGAATATTAGATGATACTATATATATACAGGTAGTCACTAAATAAAATGAATTATTACATAAGTATATCTTTTTGTTGCAGATTGCAATTTCAAATAGGGAGTTATCTAATTTAATTGTGATCTATATGACGTATTTGTAAAAATGTATAATAAAAAATTATATAAATCTCTAAATGTACCTAAATACTTTTTTCTGCCCTATTCTGTTATATTGCTCATAAAAACAAATTTTATAGGTACGTCCATAGACGAAAAACACAAGCACCTGTATATATTATATATGATAAACTAAAAAAACATATAGAAATAAAACAAAATATTTAATATAAAACAATTCTGATTTTAATTGAACTTTATTTGAATTTACTACGCATACAACTATAATATGTCTAAAATATGTGTCTATATAAAATGATAGTTTTAGATGAACACGTGTGTGATGTACTTGTGTTAATACCGTATAAATACACAATATTGCGGTCTATACATTGTCTGAGCGAAAAATTAAATATTCGCCTACGCCCCGTAGATTACAATTGGGAGTTTAATCTCATTCCCTTTGTTCTTTAATGTCAACGACACGAAGACGAAAAAAAAAATTGTGGTGTGTTGGATATCTTAATGGGAGTGAAAAAATATATAGATACCTTTTCTTTTGGAAGCCAAACATTTTAATTTTTCTTTTTTTTCTTTTTGCAGTGCTATTTAATCGCATCAGAAGTTTCTTCTCGGTTCAATTAATTAAAAATAAAATACATACTATATATATATATATATATTATATATATCCGGATGATCAAAAAATGATTGATATAAAATGATGTATGATTTATTTATTTTGTATTTTAAATCAGATTGAAAATTGTATCTAATTAAAAAAAATATATTTTTCTACCAATAATAATCTATTTCTACCGCATTAAGATAATATTTTTTGAATAAACACAAAGCAATAATTATTACCAAACGTTATAGTTATTATATGAAATCCTGTATCAAATATATTCTATTATTTATTTAATATAAAATATAAGAATAAATCATTATGAAGTAGGTAAGTATATCTTCTATATATATAAATATATAAATGGAGCCAAAAATGTATAAAAATTCATCAATTGAGAACGGCTGGGCTGATTTGGCCAATCAAATTAAAATCCAATTAAAAAAAGAAAATTTTTTTAATTGTTCGTAATTGCCATAACAAAAATGTTCCCAAGTATTGAAGACAATTATAAACATCTTGATTGGATAAGTGACCGGGCAATACTAGCATCGAAGAATAAGGACGTCGATAGCTTGAATTGTATTATTCAAAGTAAAATCGTTGGAGAATTGCGTTCACACAAATCCGTTGACAGCGTGACCGACGAAAATGAAGCGACCAACTATGCGACGGAATTTTTGAACTCGCTTGATGTGCCAGGAACTCCGCCGCGTAATTTACAGCTAAAGGTGGGATCGATCATTATTATGTTGCAGAATCTAAATCATCCTAAATTGTGCAATGGTACTCGATTGTCCTTCAAGAAACTGATGGACAATGTAATACAAGCAACAATCATCAAGGGCAAATTCAAAGGAGAGGAAGTCCTTGTCACACGAATTCCGATCATTCCAACAGATCTTTTATTTCAATTCAAGCGGATTCAGTTTTCCGTTCGATTGGTTTTTGCGATGACAATCAATAAATCGCAAAGTCAATCGTTGGAAATCTGTAGGATCAATATAGAATTTTCATGTTTTTCGCACGGTCAGCTGTACCTTGCCAGTTCGCGTGTTGGCAAAACATCTTCGTTGTTTGTATTTGCACCAGAAAACAAAACGAAAAACATTGTTTATCATATTGCACTCAACTGATTTCTGTTTCAATTCAAATAAATCAATAAATAAATTCTTGAACTATATGTTTTATTATCATTCTAAAGTTTATCTGAAGGCGTTAAGTTCGCCGAGTCCACTTAATATTTAAAAAAACTTTTTGGCAGAACAACGTTTGCCGGGTCAGCTAGTTTATTATATATTATTAATCTATATATATATATATAAATACAGATAACACCAATATTTAAAAGTTTAAAAGGCGAATAGAACGGATATAACAGTATGACGATTATAACCAAGGTTGTGCACTAACTAGTTAGAAAGTTAAAATTTGAGTTAGAAATTACTTTCTTCGGTAACTTTTAACTTAACCAATTTTTGAAAAAAATCACATAAAGTTTTTATATTTAATTATATTTATGTTCTATGTCTTGAATTAATTCGGTACACATAGCACAAATAACAGAAAAATGCCCGCTAGAAGACCGATAACAATAAATAAGGTATCAATATAAGTATTTAATGTAACATTATTTTGTCACGAAACACTTATTTATTAAGTTTTTAATATAGATAAAGACTTAGAAATATAAATACACAAAATAATATTAATTTTAATTAATTTTTGAAGAACTACATATTTATAAAGAAGATAAAACTAATAAGTTTAATATATATATATATTTAATATATTATAATTAATAATACATGTTATGGAATTTTACACTATTTCTATTTCATTATTTTTTTATAATGTAGGTATATGTATATTATTGTAAAATATTATATTTTTCTCCATATTACTATACATGATATTAATTTATTTTTGATTCATTAAATATATATATAAATCAGTAAAAAAAATTATTTTTGCCCATAAATAATATATATTATAAATTTTATTAGTTTTCATAAGAAAATACGTTTAAAATAGTTGAAAGAAATTTATTATTTCAATGATTTAGACCTAAAAGCCTGACAAAATGAAGGCGGCTTTTCCTATTTCAAATATTAAATTGTATGTATTATGATTAAGTCGGTTCTTTACTAGCGTTGTATTATGAGAGAAGTGTATAATAATAACAAAATAAAGTTAGGTATTTTTAATTAAACAATATCACTTTATTAGTTACAATACAAAATTTGATAATATATGCGAGACCTCATGATCACGTTCTACGATAACACCAAATCGATATATATATATTTCTTATCAAAATAAACATAACTCACATAACCACTATAAGATGTTGGAAATATAATTTTTATATTTTTACTATAAAATAGTAAAAGAAGATTATTAACATTATTATTATTATTGGAATATTAATTGTTTGAAAACATTTGTCATAAAAGTATAAAACATAATATGCTAAAAATATTCCCAGTATTCTATAGTACTAACCTACAGAATTTAAATTTATTTTCTGAAAATCGAAACACTTAAAGTAACATTAACTTTGTTAAAGTTTTTGGTATTTAAAATAATAACTTTATTATAATTTACACATTTTCAATAATAATTTATTATTACGCAACAATGAAAATATTACCGAAGCGTAGCATTATTTTGAAATTAATTTTTAAATTTATTGAAATATATATTTAAATTTATTTGATTTTAATTTTTATTAAAATATTGATAAAATGGCTTATACATAACCCTTTAAAACTAACATACTTCCAAGGGCCTTAAATCATATAACCCAGAAAAATGTATTTAAATGTTTTTAAATAATTATATTAATTCATTATAGTCCAAATACAAAACCTAAAAAAAAAGCGTTTAAAAACTTTTTAATTTTATTATTCATTCATTAAGTTTTTCAAAATTGCATAGGAAATATTTTTCATCAACATCAATATAATTATTCCAAAATTATCTATATATTAACTATTAGTTAACATATAGTTCAATAATAATATGAAACCATAAAATTTTAAATAATTTAGGATATATTTGTAATCTATAAGTAATAATAACCATTAAAATGTTTGAAATTGCAGTTCAATAAATTTCAGATCCACAAAGTTTATATCTAAATCAAACATTATATTATGCATGCAATTTAAATATAACGAATTTTGTAATTAGTGTTGGTAGTAATCTGGATTTATCTTGCTTATCATGTATCTTATATAGATATGCTTTTGATCAATCATCTTTATTAGTGTAAGTATATAGATAGGAATTTCGTTTTTGAACATACTATTATAAATTAGATGTTAAAAGATGATTTTTAATGAATATTTGAAACAAAAAAATATTTTTTACCTGAAATATTTTAGAAAAGTGAAGAATAACTAAAATGTTTTTATTATAGTCTATATTATTTTACGCAATATTTACAAGTGAATTTTTTTATAATGATTATAATATTTTAACTTTTTTATGGCAATAATAAAAACTTTTACAAAATATTTGATTGGTCAATACTAATATAAAACACCCTATACCCTTTGTAGGAAAGGCATGTAATAAATTATGTATTATTTATTATATACCCTACTCTCTTTTAAAACTATATATCAAATTTCGATTTTCAAACGGTGACCTATGATTTAAATTATAAATTTTTAAAAAATATATATATTTTATCCCCATTCAAATAGTATTTAAAAATATAAAGAAACATATATATTTTATAGAATTTTCACGATTTGACTTTATTGATCCGGTTAATATAACTCAATTAACAAGAATTAAAATTCAAGTTGTGATAAATATGGATAAATACCGTAATAGCCCGTAAAATATTATTATGTTGATGATATGACGTAGGTACTACAGTACTTCTCCACTCATCTGTGTCAAAAATTTAAATGCTTATTACTAGGTGCGTCATTGCACTACTCAATATTCTTTAATAATACTATTAAAGTTGTATTAAAATATAAACTTAATGGATAATTTATTATTTACTCTTTACTTTAGTAAGACAACTATGATGGACATAGTCTTATGTCTTCGATATTTAAAACAAAATAGGTATTTATATTTTTAACTATGTTAACATTAAATTCGTTTTGAACTATTATTTTTCGTTAGAATTAATTTGCATTTAAATCTATTTTCATTTAAAATGATTGGCGTATTATTTTACCAACAGAGTTCTAGTACATAAATGGTATTCTTTTACGCTTTAGATACTCTTTTCGAAATTGGTTTCACGTACACATCCTTTTTGAACGCATTTACACCCACTGGGTTCTGTTTTTGACAATCGTATAATAATACCGATGGTTTTAGTAACTCCTCGTTCAGCCGTTTTCCGCACTTTCCGCTAATTTCATTCAATAATAATTTATATTACCTTAATTATGACTCCGTTATTTATCACACCTATTCACAAAGACCATTATACACACACCAATCACTGATATTATACTATGACTACCAACAATATGTATATTATAAAATAAGCAGAATTTGATGGAAAGTTTATTTTTCGTCTTTTGCGCACATATCATTATAAAAATTCAAATCCACTGCTGATGCTATAAAAAATACTTTTGAAATTTACTTACGAAAAATATTAAAATACTTTTAAATTTTATAGTAAAATATTAAACAGCGACAAAGTACTTCATATTTTTATTTTATAATTATTTTTTCAACATCGGTATAGTACCTAACTTAAAATGTATATAAACGATAAAATATGATGAATCCAATTGATTTTCACTTCAAAGGAGAAATAAATATAAAAGTAAAATATAAGTTCATACGTTGTAGAAACTATGTTGGGTATAGTTTAAGTTTCAAATATAAAAATATTCTATTATCAATGTATTTAGATAAAATTACGTTAAATGATTAAAGTTTAATGATAAATAATAAGAAATATTAAAATTCTTTGAAAAATAGATTTTAAATATTAAAAAAAATATATATGAATATTATATAATGAATATTAATATCGCATAAGGATATTTTTGTATATTAATACTAATAAAAAATAATAATGTTAGATATATATAATTCAAAATCATTTTTAATTTGAATACAAAATGAAATTGAATATAAAAAATCATGTAGGTAGTTTCTTTTCATTTACATAAATATATTACATTTGGCATATTCTCGAGTACCTAATTCTCGCAAAAAGTTAAGTTGATTTCATTAGAATTTTCTTATTGCTTTAATTATAATAATAGTATTAATATTTTATGTAATTTTAAAATATTTTATTTATTTTACGAGTTAATGAATCGTTAATTTCTCGAAAATTGTAATTATAAAAAAACATGTTTAGCATCAGCCAATTCGATATTTATATATTAATACCCTTTTAAGTATTTTTAATGACATCTTTATAAGTCATTATTAAATTATTATATTGCGGAATTTTTTGTAATTTAAATATTTTTCTCAATATTTTCTTAATGATAATTATAAGTACACCTGCAACAAAATAAATATGAAATAATGTATTTGAATTTCCAAACTAACAATTTTCATGTAAATATTGTATATTTATAGTTAATTTATGTTTTAAATTGATATTGAAAGTTTAAAATTGTAATGTAAATCTTACCTATAAAAAATAATGTTCAGTAAATATTCAACTTTTATTATTTAATAATTATATTTGTTGGAAATGATACAATCTAAACGAAGATTTTAGAATTTTAGAACATGATAAATATTAGGATAACAATATGTATTCCGAATTTAAAATTATTGTAAAACCAAATTCAACCAAAATTCTTCAAACCATTATAAAAATCTAAACAATTTTCAATGTAAATAAATTCTTTTAAAAAAAAATTATTATAATCTTAATTCTTAGACTATAACGCTTACTATACGTCATTATACCTTAATTCTTAATTTATATTAGTTTACAATGATGTTTATTTTTTTTTCTTAGAGCAATTCTTTGACCATAAGGAGTCGGAGTAAGAGTTTCGGTTAGACAATTTGTTCCAGTTAGTAATTTAAAGATGTTATTTTTAGAATTTGTATGCAGAGGAAATAAACAAAATCTAAAATACAATAGTTTTATGGTTATTTATTTATTTATTTTTTAATTATATAATTATTTTTATATTGTACCAAATCTAACTGTGATTAATTGTCGCTACTTCCAAATGCCATTGATCCATCAAGAATAGGTATCATTTTATATAAGAGAAGTATTTCCACCCCTACTGATACCCGAAGAGCAAAATGCAAATTTTTTAAAATTACATTTGTATGCGTTTATCAAATTTTTTACAGTTAATATTAATTTTTTAATTATAATAATAATTATTAATTTTTAATTTATGAGAGTTGGAAGAATTTTCCTTTAAAAACACATTTAACTTTGAATTATTTTAAAGAAAATTTTATTTTATTTTATAATCACATAATTTTGTCAGCAATAGTAAGTATATATAAATTATTATTATTTTTGATGTTATTATTAACAGTACCTAGGTGTATATGGCCACAATCATTATGGGTCACTAACAAGTATTTACAAAAAATGTACATCAACAACACTGTTCGTATTTTAAAATGAGACGTGATTTGACTAGTTTACCATTTAGTATAAACAATTATAACAATTTTGTAAGTTAAATAATTAATCAATAATATATATAATATATATTATATTGAAATGATAAAGTGGCAATTTATTATGTTATACACATTGTATTTATTATACTAATTAAACTTAGTAGTAAAATGTATTATTATACAAGTATACAATTAATAATAATTCAAATTGTGTATAATTAAATAACGATCAAAGTTTGAAGTGGAAGTAATGAGAGAACAACGTAACTAATATATTATATACATTACATTGAACATATAATTGGAAATATTTTGATAATATGTATAATAGATATACATTATATATTGTATATTGTTATATACATTTGTAGATGGGATAGTGAATAATTGCAATTATAATTTTGAAAAATAAACCATTTTATGCTATAAAAACGTTTTGAGTGGAACGTCAGTGTAATAATATATTGTAATATTATTTTCTTGAATAATGACTCTAAAAAACAGGTTGCCATGAAAATTGTATTTGTTATTTTGTTTTTCCCTAACATTAATACAATAATTTACCCTGCATACACCGTATAATTTAAGGTAGTTTTTATTTAAACTTAAATTTAAGTTTAAATAAAAAATAAACTAATAATAAAATCAAAAAATGACCTCTCAAGAGTAGGTACCAACTAAAATACATTTTCCATCTAAAGCTTCTTTACCCTTTACTTCTACTCTACTCTTACTATCCGAATAATAGTTTACAAGAAAAAAATAAACATCGTTGTAAAATTAATAGATTCTTTTAAATTCTAAATTGAAATCACCATACTATTTATAATCAAATACAAATTTTTCCCGAAAACACAGGGCATTAGAATTAAAATTTTCAAATAATTTGGTTGGATATTACAAAAACATACTTTAATAATTGTTCCTAAAGCAGCTTTTTGATGACTAATTTTAAAATTTCATGTGTAGAACATTTCTAAATAACACCAAAATTGTATTTATGTATTGTGTATATGTGTACCTAACCCAAAATAATAACATTACCAACATTGTGTAGGTAGAACAGAGGAGGTCAGCACCTTTTTATCCATATGAACTTTATTTTCTTTTACGTTTCATTAAAGACCACATTAAGTTTTAATTAATTTTATTTAATAAATATTACTAAAAATACAATACATTAATATGAGTTTAAATGTATGGTTTTCCTAATTTACAATTTTTGTACAAAATATTATTATTATTATTATTATTATGATTGTAATAAATAAAAATTTCAATACATAAGTATAAATATGTGTACAAATATATTTAGTTTGATATATGAGGTTGAATATTTTTAACTAATATCTTTATATCTGCATTCATATTAGATGTTAATTTTCGTAATGCTGTATTCATGTGTTTATCACCTAACCGGGAATAATATTCATTTTTTCGGTATTAAACATTCCATTATGTGTGCTTACAAAATATATAAGGGCTACCGAAAGTAATAATCATTTTTTTTGACAAAACGTTTAATACCTTTTGAATCTTTTCTGAAGGGATTAAATATAATATATGTAAGTTATAACTTTTTTTAAAATTAGTATTAAGAACATTTTTGTTTTGCAGTATCGTCAATGTTAACAAAAAAATGGTTTTGAAATAACTGGATTTTTTCTCGAATATAAAAAATCATTATGAAAAATAAGATATATATATATAAGAAAATCTTATTGGAAATTTGTTTTGTAAGTATTAGTTTATATTAAAATAATATTAACATATTCCTAACATAAAGTTGATTTCGATGATCTGATTATAACTTTGCAATATACGAATGACCTAAAAGTTTATCATTAATATTTTTGTGTAATAATTTTCATTTTAATTTTTCGTTTTATTGACATTATATTATGAAACACTACAATTGGTTTTCATTTCTAAATAATTTAGGTATACTGAAAAGTTTTTATATTGAGGCAGGGGTTACCTATATTTATCATAAATGATAAAAAAATTATATTTTGAATGCCATTATTTTATCAGAAACTCGATAATAAATTTAAATCTTATACGTAAAATGCTAACTCCGAAACCCGTTTTTTTTCATGAAAAAAACAGTATCTACTATTTATTATTTAATTCTCTGAACCGTTTTTGCCACCGTTCGATGGCTATTCCTTTACCGTTACCGTTTTCAAACTATTCTCGATCGTTTTGAGATTTTTACACCGTTTAATACCGATATTTACGTTCCTCTGCGTTTTCGCCTTTTCTCCGAGTTTTCAAAAGAAAAAAACGTGGTACCCAACCCGCCGATTTCCGTTATCACTCGACATTTTCCTGTGTTGTTGTTTTATCACCCTGAACTTCTGGACTTTATTAGCGACCTTTCTAGGGCTTTTTCGAGGCCGCGGACTTCGGATTCACGTTGTCGGGAGGTTTTAATGCCCGACTGAACTTTTCTTGCCTACCAACCATCCCCGACCGAACGGATTGTTCGTTTCGAATATGCGTATTTATTATCTGTCGATATACGTGTCCGTTATCTGAATAGTTAAAATACAAGAAATTTTGATCACGGGTAAGCCGTGGCCGGTTCGAATCTTACTCTGCTAATCTGTTTTTTTGCGATTATTTTTTTATCCAATATCCGAAATTGTTAAAAAATATTTTCTTATCATTATAACTTTTATTGTTTAATATTTCTTATATTTTTTTTTTTCGTTTGTTTGAATTAAATTTTGTACCTACCTATTTTATTAAATGTAATTATTCATTTTATAATACCCTATTACGAGTCCATATTTAAGTATTTAAATCTGGCCTACTGATTCACAGAGTACCTATAGGTAATTAGTACCAATAATATAGATTTTATATGTCAAAGTAATGAGTTAAACTCATAGGACTTCCGTAGTATTTTTCACAATTTCGAATTAAATTTATATTGGTACTTTGGTGAACTTTTATCATATTTATATATTTATTAATCGGACTTTCGAACATATCGACCTAACGAAAATATAGTTATATAAAAATTTAAGAAAGAAAAGTCCTAGCGACTTCTTATATATGCGGAGTAGGTACCTATACTATATAGTATTATAGTTTTTATTTCATACTCATATTATATTTAACAGTAAATATTTCTTAAAATTTTAATAACATTTATTGTGATGCCGATATCGACCTATTCGTCAGAAAAATTTTAGCAGTGAACGACTATCTTCTAGAAAATGAACGCCAGTTTTCGCTAAAGGCGAAATATTTTTAAAATTAATTAATGAACAATATTATGGCCGATAAAATACATGAACTGAAATACAAGAATTTCACTCAAAATTAATTATGCTAATAAGGTGTACTCAATAAAAGTTAAACTTACTATGTTTCACTCAATCAGAGTTTTAGTTCAAAGTGCCGCATATAAAAGGTGTGGAACTTACACATTTTTTTTTAAATTGACAATTTTTAAATTTCAAAAAATCATATTATTTTATTTTGAGAATATTGGAAATTATTATACTGAATTTCGCTCAAAATCGTTTTATTTATTGCAATAACTTATCATTGCTTTCAAACGTAATACACTCACCAAGATTATCATGTCTGATAAGCAAAGTGCATCTACTTTTACTGATACCCGACAAACAAAGTACTTTCATCACTTAATAACTGGACTTTTTTTATATTCCGAGTGGGGCGAGGCAGCTATTGATTTTACAATGATGTTTATTAATTTAGAAAAATGATTTTTAATTCGAGCTTCAGTGTAGTAATATTTAATATTTTTGTTAAAAAATAACCTTTGACCGTTAAATATCCAATATAAAAAAGGTTGATTGCCATGACAATTGTATTAATTATCATTTGTTTTTTTACTCTACATTTATAAAATACTTTATAGTGCATACATCGTAAAAATAGTATAAGTAGTTTTTCTATACGCTTAAGAGAACGCCACACACTCGCTTTTTAAAGGGTTTTGTATAGGCAATTTTAGAGATATTTTTAGAAATATTACGATTGAAAAATAATTAAATACCTTTAAGAAGTAACTAAAAAAATTCCTATATCAGTAACATATATTAGTTGTGAAGTATTAATGAATAAGTACTAAAAACTAAGCAAAATATGTTTCAACTTTCGAGAGATGAAACTGAGTAATTTGTTTGCATTTTAGACCTCTATACGAATTTAAATATCGTAAAAAAATCTAAATTTTTATACGTGCCATTTTCGATTAAGTTATTAGAATTTGATATATAAGACTTTTAATTTCCAAGAATTTCCTATTTTAGAAGTCTTATAACTCGACTAAAAATAACTTCATTGAAAATCGCCTATGTCAAATTTAGATCATCTTATGATCTTTCATATTTTATAGAGGTTGTTGTATCCTAAAATAATCGAGTTTTCTAGAAAAGTAGTGCATCCCCCGAAGTATGTTTTGCCCGAAGCAGTGTAGCATCCTCTTAAGGAAAGTACTGGGGAAAATCAATAAATGAGCTCTTATCTTTACTAACTAGAACGACTACTAAAACCTATCCAACTCTCGGACAAAAAGTTTCTCAGAAAAAAAAATTAAAAATAAATATCCTTATTAAAATAATAACTACCTCGCTCCGCTCAGAATTTAAAATTAATAACACTTATTTGTTGAACAATCTGATATAATAATATAACGATTGAATAATGTTATAAGATCGTTTTACGTTTATATCTTTATATATCTAATATCTATACAATATTTATATTTAAAATATTGTATTGTTGGTTATATATTCAAAGGTTCTAAATCACATTTTTACTAAAATATAAATTCAGTGTTTTACATATATTTCATTAAAAAAAAAAAACAGAAATTTACTTTAATGTATCCTAAAATTAAGTTCCTTAGTGTATTCTTATTTATGGATAAGTTACATAGAAGGATAAGGTTCTCTTTAATATACATTTAATAACTAATTTACATTATAGTTTAAAACCATCAAATATTAAAAAGTTTCATCTATATAAACATTTGCTATTACTATTTAAGTATTTATCTACAGAATATTTTTATAATAACTATTTTATTTTATTTAAGTTGCATAGGTATAACTAATTATTAATTACTGATAAGTGATTATATATTCGAAATAATAATAAAATTGATGCCTTCAATTTATTGTTCAAACATGAAATTTTACCTAAAATTTAGTACCTAACAATTTTGTTCTGAAATTTTGTCATGAATATTCAAACCTTATATAATTATTATATGAAATATTATATTATATTATAGTTTTCCTAGACTATCGTGCAGTTTCGTATCTCATTACCATAAATTGTAAAGGAAATGTTGTACGTATACGGTTTTAAAATATGTATAATTAAATTTACAGAAAATTATCTTGGTTTTTTTGTTAGTGCAAACACGACATAAAATCATTAAAGATATAGAACAGATAATGTCATTTTGAAAATGGTTTATTGTATTAATTACATTATTTAAGAATTATGAAAAAAAAAAAAATTCAAAACCTGACACACCGTAATATAGTACTATAAAGAAAACTAAACATAAAAATTTATCAAATAGCATAATTAAATAAAATAAAGAATAATGTTTTTAATAGAAACCAATATTTAAATAGGTATACAATTTCACATCTACATGTGTCATACGAACTAAAATGTCTCTATGATTTATTTATAGTAAACATTATTTTTTTATATAATTTAATTATACTATTTTTTTTATATTTTTTTTCAAATGTCTTAACGGTACTTTTTCCAGGGAATTCAAATAGTTTAGAATAAGGTTTCAAAAACCAGATAAAACCGAATAAAACCGGATAAATTGAAATCGATTTAAAACCCAAACCGCAAACCCAGTAAAAATGTAAATCGCTTTTAAACCTAAAACTGCAAAACCGAAGAAAAAGTCGATTCGAAAAGTTTGACTGATTAACTGATTCTCTTATCGTATTTAATTTATAATAAATAATATTTAATAATATATAAAATCTATTTTATTTTGGTGATTATTTAATTGTATTGTAATGGCTAAAAATATTGAATAATATTAAAAGAAAAAAATATTATTCCTTTAGTTTATAGAATACGATTATTCAATTGAAATAGTGTTTGGAAATGTTCCATCACTTTTTTGTATGTTTTATTTAAAAATTAAAATAATATTGACAAGTATCTAATTGGGAAAATTATAAAAAAAATTACGGACACAATGAGTATCAAACTTTTAAAAAATAAAAAAATTTTAAACTTTAAAGACTTAATATAGTTACTGCGACTTATTGAAAGGTAAACATAGAAATAATATGATATAAAAAATAATCATATTTCTTAAGTTTAGAGTGAGATTATATATTTTTATTATTATTATTATACATACACATATATTATTATATGAGAGTTTATTAGGTATAATTGATATACATGTTAATTGTAGTAGTGAAAACAACATTATTTTTCATAAAGTAAATTAAAGAATGGTTATAAAAATTGAAATCAGGTGGACCCGATTATTCTGGTAAGTACAATAATATAATAATCATATTATACCGTAGCCGTGTGAGCAGTATTGTGCGTAAAAATGTTATTATGAGCACATATGAAACATACATACATACATGTACATTACCCAGTCCTTCATCCGTAATCAGTTAAAAATGACTCGATATGTTTACGATTTGTATTCTCATATTTATTTCATAGTGTAACCTCTGGTGTACCTCAGGGAGGGCATCTATCTCCTGTTCTATTTGCACTATTTGTTAATGATATCTAAGATGTGGTAAAGCACTTTTGAACTACGTAGTTTTGCTGATGATATTTCTCCGTGTTTGCTCCACTGATGATTGTGAACTGTTACAATACGATCTTAATTCCGTCGCTCGTTGGGCTCGGAGTCTCGGCTCGGAGCTTAGTATCCCTAAATGTCATACCATGACCTGCACTCGTTCCTGCGAGCATATCATGTTTAAATTGCTCTAAAATACTCAGATGACTGTGTTATGGACCTTGGTATTACTTTTGATCGGTCGCTTACTTTTCATGTCGAGAAAGTTACATGCAAGGCATTGAAGCTTCTCGGATTTATTAAGAGAATTTCGGCTGATTTTAAACTGTCCAGTTTTCTTTAGACCTTATATTGCTCTTTCGGCCGGTTTGTTTTAGACCATGGTTTAATTATAAGTCAGCGGTTGATTTGAATTCCTTCAAAGCCTCTATATAGAGAAGACGAGAGAGGCCAAGGCAGGTACCTTTCTAATTAAGTTTGGGAGAGGCCAGACAGCTTTTCTGAACTCCAGAGAGCAATATTGTTTTAGTTATCGGAAAAACGAAACAATCTAGATTTGAGACTTTGATCCACGGTGCGACCCGTACAGTTATTAATTATTACCAGTCATTATTTTTAATTTTATTCGAAATCTAATCTCTAATAAGATGCATGAAACCACATGCCTAATGTGTATCACTAAATTCGCATTAATTAAATGAGTATTAACGACTGCATAATATAACCGTCATATGTGATTGAATTATAAAGTATTTAATAAATAAATCTAAATGTTTTATATCTATATAAAAAAATGTTCAATGAGCGAAGGGAGTAACTCTGTTGACTACGCAATGGGTACTTTATGTATATTAATTATTATATTCTGAGCGTAGCAAGATATATGTATTAATTTTACAATAACGTATTTTTATTATTTTGATTTTGTTACGTATGTAAACACATTTTGGATATAAGTATTCTAATAGAATTATTCTGGCAACATCTTTGTAATAAGAAATATGTTTTATTTTTTTACCTACTTTAAAAAGGTAAAATTTTGATTTTCTCAGAATTTTTTTTCAAACGTAAAGGAATACTATACCGAAAACAACGGAAAATTTTATGAAATCGGAAATAATACTACAATTATATTGTAGCTTGGAATCGTTTTATCAATAGAAACGATTTATTATTATTTTAAAAATCAATACATCCGCCATCAGTATCTGGATAAACGAAATACTTCCATCCCATAATGAGAGGCTTATTTATTTTTTTCTTAACATTAATTAATTTAATGAATTAAACATTTTGAAGTAAACTGATTTTTCAATTATTTTGATTAACAGTAAATTTCAAATTATACAAAATAGTATGCATATAATATACTAAATCATATAAATAAACGAAATGTGTTGTAGTATGTATGATTGCTGTACTATTATTTATTATAATCAACTATATTGTTTGCACATGAACATGTGTACTTAGATTTTATTTAAAATACATGCACCCTAATTCGCATAGACTTAAATACTTTTAAAATATAATACATGGACTTCATATATTCCAAAACTTTTTAGCTTACATTAAATTAATGTCAGGGAAAAAAGTTTTTAAAAGTATTCACAATAAAGGACATTTATTCATAATTCCGAGAAAGACTTTGCTTGGACTATAAGGGCGATATCATAGATGAATTTTCTGGCAATTGGGATTCGTTATATTAGCCGTGTATACATGGATACTTGGGGAAATTTATTTTCTAAGATTTTATTTTGACTAGTTTTTTTATTAATATAAAATATGAACTTTCTGTTAGAAAAAATACACATATTTTCTAATAGTGTAGGTGATGTTTTCTAATTTATTACGATTGCCAGTTTAAAAATAAAACTTTTTTCTGCATTATATCATATGCGGATGATATATTTAAGAAAACAGCGGTTGATTTGTCTTACTTCTGTTTTTTGACAGATTGCGTTAACAATACAAGTGCCTAGTGTCAGTTTTTTTTTTCGAATTTTACGTTTTTGTGTTCTCATATTTAGCTTTAAATGGTTCATGTTTTAAGCTCAAAATTATTTAAATCCGGCTAATAATGAACGAGATACATAAAATAAAAAGTTTCTATGCTTTTGAAATTCAAAAATTCATTAATTTGGCATTTATACTTATATAAATATATATATACCTTTTTACTCTTAATTTTTATTTGATAGTAAAAAGGTTCTATAAAATATGACGATTAATTTATTTAGAGTAAATAAAGTACCTTAAGTATATAAGACAAGTCTTAAATCATGATACGTCGTACGTACCTATCTTTTGATTTCACGAAAAAAAGTGAAATAATAAATTGTACATATTACCCATTTTATTTTAAGATATTTATCTCACTTATCTAAATTATAAAATGTATTATAAAGTAAAAAGATTATATTTATTACATTTTAAATACATTAAGAGTAAAACATTTCTTTATATAAAACATTTTTACTCTAAACGGTTATTTTTTTAGTATTTTATTTTTTATACATTTATTTAGGCACATAGGTAATAAATTTGCATTTTATATTGTTAAAGAAAACTTGCTTGATTTTTTGATAAAAATTATGGAAGATTTATTCAGCGTGATGAATAAATATTCGCAATCAAACCTTAAAAACCCCTCCTTAAAATTGCATATTTTGACATAGAACCTTTTTACTCTTATGATATTAAGGTTATTCATTTTTCAATTAATTATTTTTAACAATTTAATCTTGTACTAATTATAACTATTTTTTCATTATTTACAACTATTCAATAAATTACATATAGAATTTTGATTTAGATTTTTGATCATTACTATTCATTTACTTTGAAATCAATTAAATTTTTAAGTGACCAAACCTACTAACCTTATACAAATATTATACATCATTCTACAATATTGTGTATTGTTATTTTATCATGCAATTAATTTTAATTTTTCAATGATTCTAATGATTTTATTCTGCCCTAAAGTTAACAACATTATATTATGTTCAACATGATAACTGATAATTTTAGGAAATTTCCTCTTTTTTATTATTAGACTATAATGAAAATTAAATTTTAATTAATTTTTAAGTCTATATAGATTATAACCGCAATTATATTATATACAAACGTTTCACAAAAACAGTAATATGTACTTTTTTTATATCTGTCTATATTTAAATTCAATGATGTTCAACTGATGTACAACAAATTGAACCAAATGAATTGGTAATACGCAAATGATGTACATTGAGTCAAAAATTAATCTACAAAATGTCATGCAAAAAACAAAATAGTATCAAAATGAACAACAGCTTAGCAAAAATACCTTTCGGGCTTTCTAAAATAAAATACAATTTAGAACGATGAGCTTTTTTATGTAATATATGTTATAATATGCGTATATCATTGTATTCAGTTACATTAACAGTTGTAAAAAATAAATTTATAAAATTACCAATATTATTATAATGATAAACATGTGTAATCTTCAATTGATTATTTTAAATTCTAATCGATGTTAATATATTTAAATATTGTATTACCTACCCAACTTTTACCTACCTTACATGTCATGTATCTACTAGCCATATTGTATATGCCTTAATTCTTATAATAATTAACAGTATTGCATCCTCTTATTTCCCTAAAATTTATTATGCCCAGGTTTTCACTTTCGTATATTAGGGGAGTCAAAGATGGTTCTTGATGGCTACGAAAAGCATATCTACCAAATTATTGAACGGGTTTGTTAATTTTAGGCAGTATTCAAAAACATGTTATTTTCATAAATGCGAAATTTCAGGAGAAATTTCATGTTAGAAATTTAAATATATCCGTATAACATTAATTATTATATTGTTGTAATCATAAAATATAGCCATTGCGTGGGGTGAGAATAAAAAAGTATTATGTCTGAATTTTGCAAAAACATTTATTTTAATAATTTGAATATTATACAAATGGTTTATCTTTTAAACTTACATCGGTAGTCTTACGACCAATATTAATAGATATAAAAAACGAAATAGTTTTATGTAATAAAAACTTGTACATTTATTAGTTTTTGTACGAATCGATAAATTGTTTTTGTTTTTAAAGATTATAGTCATTTCAAAAAAGTTCTATGTGAAAGAATACACAATTTTATTAGAAAAAAACAATTGTATGTATATCTCACGATATCACTGATAAGGTAAAATTTAAGGGTAAAAAAAGTGTACCACAGTGGAATGTGTTTTATAATTATTATAGTCTATTGGTGTCATTTCAACTATATTTTATATCACGAAATTATATTCTGTTTGATTGAGAACAAAATAGTTCTCTTGTGCACCAATTAATTATTTGTGAGTGTGTCATGGATAGTACTCTTTTGTTTAACTCAATATTTTCATGGTTTTTGATTGATTATTAACTGTGTTACTTTTCTACATTTATCTACTTATGATGAATTAGATGTTTTAGTATTTATTTATATTATTTTAATGTCCAAAGGATGCACTGACAAAACAAATTAATCATCAAACTTTAAAAACGCTCTCCTGAAAAATGTATAAATCAGACATAGGATTTTTATATTCTCACCCCACGACTAGGTATTACACACTGCACATATAATACACAATATTAATCAATCGTTGTTAATTACAAAAAAATATACACTATTATTATCACTACAATCTACAACGGATGATATCCTTGATATCTGAAATAATTGATACATTTTTATTTCATATTGCGTTTTTCGTTAAAATGGTTGACTAAAAATAAAGTTGTTTTTGTCATTTTTAATCACTATTATATTATAAGAATTATTTCTTACCCAAAAATATAAATAAAACAAAAATAAATATAATAATAATAAAATTTTTATATCTATATATTATAATAATCTCTCCGTAATATAAATTGAGGAATACATTAGATTTCCCACCAATAACAAAAATATTTAGATAGGTACTAATTTGTAATGAGCAATTTCCATTTGTTAAAATTTTAAAGAAAAGAGTATATACCTAGCAATTAATCATTTTTATGAATATATTTGCAGTTAATTTTAATAATTATTATAAATACATTGTAGCGTTTTCAATAATATTATGTCAATAATTTAAAAAAATTTTAAAACCCTTTAAGTTATAAAAAAATAACAATACTTACTTCTAAAAAAAGAATAAAACTTATTTATATCTGTATAATATTTCGAATGTTATATTGACTTATACTAAAAACAAACTATTTAACAATAAGTTGTTAAAAATTTATATTCTTCTGTTTAACCTAACTTTTAACTTAGTTTGATCGATAAGAAAAAAAAACTATTGACTTTAAACTTTTACTAATTTTTTTCTATTAAATAAACTGAGTTAAAAAAAATCATTAACTTTCTCAGTATTGGGAACTAGTACGTTCTAAAAAAAATTAATGGAAATTGAACGTTTTGGGACAATATGAGTTTACCAATAATAATAATAATAACAAAAGAATTAGTACCTATGACGTATACTGGAAATAGTACATTTTGGAAACATTAAAGAAGTAGAAATGGTACATTTTGAATGAATAATGATCATTAAAATTACAATTGAATGCCCAAAAATATTTTTTGATAAAAACATTTTTGGAAAATATGATCTCCTCATACATTTATTAATATAACTATAGTTAATTATCTCAATTTTAAATATTTTGAAAATAGCACGTTTTGGAATACTATCCTTAAATTATATCATAATTCTTATAAGATTATGTATTAGAATTTGGCATATTAAAATATTAATAAAGGCATATAAAAATCTTGACACTTAAATTAATATTAAAACTACTGGGAAAATCGAAAAATGGCCAATTTAAAGTACTAACTAAAACCTAACCTAACCTAACCAATCAAAAAGGTCTTTACTTCGTTGATGACTACTTTCTTTGCACCCGGCATGCTTAATGAAATACACATAAAATATATGTATATAATATGACGTGATGAATTGTATTTTATAGCCAAAATTCCATAAGAAACGAAATAGTATTGTATTCGATTTCTCGGACCCCCTGCATTTTAAGAAGCTGTATTAGTCTTTCACTGGACCTCACACTACAAGATACCATAATATATAATATAATATGTATCTGTAATAAGTTGCCTAACTAACTGCTTCCGGGGATATACTGTATTATATAAATATACATTGGCCACGTATCCGGTAATTTACGACGAGCACGCGTGATACCACTTACGATGAAATATACATCGTTTCTGACTACAGTCAGCGAGGTAATCTCGAAAATCGTTGCTACCGTAAAATTTTACACGAAGTAATATTTTATAAGAATATTTCAAATGATTCTATACTACACAAAACCCTTGTCCGATAAATTTTCAATGGAATTCAGCAATCGTAAACGAGTTCTAATTTAGCTTTAGGTGAGTGGGGATACGAATTTTTGTTGAAAAACATTGTAGCTAACCACGCTAAGTCAATTCTTGTAATGTATCCAACTGCGGCAATCACGTAGTAAAGTTAAAATAAATGGTTAGGTTAGGTTAACCATTAGGCTATGTTGGGTTAATTTCATACTTTTAACCAATATGTTTAAGGAACCGTTGAATAAATTACATAATTAATTATTTGATTATAACTTTTGAAAACAAAATATATACCTAATTACTCGGTATTTGAACAGGTGCACAAAGATAAAAACTGAATAGAAAATTAAAGAAGGAAATGAAAAATATCTCAGTTTTCAATTTTCTATGATACTTTAATGATTAGGTATATGAATTGTAATCAAACGAAAATAATATGCGTACAATTGTATTAGTGTTTCACACTGGAAACAAGAGAAGAAAAGATTACAAAATCAGCCATGGAAAATATGGATAGATGTAGTATAAAAAGTTCTAAAAGGCCTATTGGAAGGAACTATTCAAATATCTGGAGAAGTGATGGAAGCCAAACGCTTATAGGGTATGAAAACCGAAGATTATAGAAAAAAGAGAATAAAAATCAATAATACTTCAATTTCCATTTATATTGAATTTGGACTATATATACATATATATATACATAGATGATGTTTGATTAAATACTGTTTAACTAATTATTATATACTTTGAAGTTGAACATCTTTCTTTAAAAATATATTTAAGTTGAAATTTTAAGTAAATTTTGGTTTGAGACGACTGAATCTTGTCTGGATGAGACACGTTCTATGTATCTAAAAAAGGAAACAACTCGCTTGTGTATTATTTGTAAATTGGGTTGATAAACATTTAACTGTTAAAAGCAAAAAAATCAGAATCAAAATCCGACGTATATTAATCCATTATGACTTTCTGCTAAGCACATTATAGATTTGTATGGACATTTTTTCACCGTTAAATAATTTAATATTAAAATAAAAAAAATACATTCAGCTTAACTAATAGATGTATACTAACTATTTGACGTAATGATAGTTTTTTACTAAAGATATATCATTGACGATCATTGAAGTTTTAAAATTGGGTCACTTATTAAAAATTGTGTTCTAATGTTTTATAGGTACCTGTATATTTATACGAAATGTATTATTATTCACTCAGAATATTTTAGTTTTCCAAACTTTACTATATGTAGCCATAAATTATTCAGACCACTCATATCATATTGAATGATAGTTTTAATAACCATTAAGTTTGTAACAACCCATCGAATTTTGCTATTTTTATATACCTAGTCTATATTATCGTAAAATATTGTTTAAAATATAGTATAATAATATAGTAGTATTATATAGATATAATAATAAAATAATGATCATTTAAAATTTTTCATTTCTCTAATTATTTTTTTTCGAGAAAAAAAATTTTAAACATTTGTGGACGTTCAGTAAGCGTAATTTACTGTACCTATTGTCAATAATTCACTTAAATTGAGTGAACCGAATATAATATCAATTTTCAAAAGTCTTGCGGGCATAATTAAATACATAATATATAAACTTAAATCGTTATAAATTTCAGATCAAAAGAACATAAATATTATATTATTATAAAATTTAAAAGCTTTAATTTATTTCCATAGGGATCAAGACTGAAATATGAACTATAATTTTCTTGAAAAAAAAAACCCTATAAATAATATTCTATACTGGTATATTAAATACAAAATCACAAAGTATTCGAAAAATATAATAATACAATTTCAATTAAATAATAATATTTTGTTTGGAATTTATAGAATCTATTGTAATTGAAATGTTTACTTTTTTCTATAAGCTATTTTTCGGATAGAATGAGTATAATTTTTGGACTAAAATAAAAATATCTTTGTATAACAAATTCATTCTGGATCATATTTTCAAGAGATCGTTTTTGATGTTTCCAGTAATTTTATTAAGCATAAAAGAAAATGATTTTAATTACCTAATAAAATAACAAATGTCAAATATAATTGTCATGATAACTATATATTACAGAAATCATATTAGGTGTAAATTAACTTATTAATTATATAATTACTTGATAAAACTATAATATATATATATATATCAATATATTAGGAAGTTATTAAATGTTCACATTTTTTTTTATACAACAAAAATTCAAAATATAGGTATTTATAAATCTATATTAGGTAGACATATATATACCTATTATAAACATAAAAATATGATAAAATTAAAAAAATATATTAATATAATAAATATTAAAAACATATTATAATCATAAAATAGCAAAATAATACTAAAAACACGCATAAATATCCTTAAAATTTTTTTTAATTTTTAACTTAAATTTTTTTTTTTTTGCTTAAATTTTACTTTTAATTGAATATTTTTGAATTAATTTAAGTGGACTAATTTGATTAAATGTTTTCATAAACATGCTCATATTTATAAATTAGTATAATAATATACAATATACATACCTGTTAAACAAATTATATTCCAACACAATATACTTATATTAATTGAATTTTTTTGAATTATTATTACAGTCTGGTGCTATAACTTCAATATTTTTATATTAAATTTCAATGTTTAGGAATTCGAAATAAAAAATGTAAAATTGGATTAAAAATTAAAAAAAAAAAAATCAATATAGTCATTTTGTAGATCTGATTTTACAAAAAATGTTGATGCCAAAACCATTTATTAACGTAGAGTCAATTATTTTTAAACAAATCTTAATGTTTGTGAAAATGTGAATATTTTTGACACTTATCGATCAATTATAATTGCGGGATGAATTCAATATCCATAAACATATTTTCCATGAAATGCAGTATTTTGTGTAGGTACCTCTTAATATTGTTATCTACTTTGAAATGATCGATGGTATTTAATAAACTGTGAACAAATAACTGTGATTGAATAAAATATTTTAGATTTTTTTAATAATACCTACCGACGTTATTTAATATTATATATTTAAAATACAATGACAGCGATGCCGTATGTTACCAAAAACGTTTTCTCTCTATATGATAATGTTGGCACCATCATTAGTTATCCACAATTATAATAATTTATTATTATAATAACTATTGTAGTTTTGACTTTTTAATTACTGAAATAATACACAATCTGTGTCATCAGAGTGTAATATTTAGTTATCGCCAACTAGTAGTATTATAGGTGTAATATGCATGTATGTACCTATACATTTAAAAAAAACTGACTTACCTAAATACATTTAAATAATGTAAAAAATAAAAACTACTAGGTAATACATTTATTAGGTTATATTAAAACTAGAATTATTGACCAAATTTATTAGGTATAAAAATACTAACAAATTATATAAATCGCTATTTTTTCTTTTTTTTTTTTGATCCACAAGATTTCAACTACAATTGCTTGAAAAACATAAAAAATTTTAGAATTTACTTAACGGATTGCTTATAACAGAGTATTTGTGTACATTTAAAAATCAATTGGTAAATAAACAATATGTAAATAAAAATTCACAGAACAAAAAAAGAAAGAAAAATAACAATAAAAATAATTTGGATAGAAGTGATTTTATAACATATTTCAGAATGTACCTACCTATTTTATAAATTTAATATCATAAATTGAAGAATACTAGGTGATAAAAAATGATGATATTAGATAGATAATGTATAGTAAATATTTATCAGGATATCTATTTTGTGCTAAAATAACTTTAAATTCTAATATTTTCAATATTAAAATATTTTAATTCAGTATTAAATATTGATTTTTTATTAGATTACCAACTTCCATCAATTTAATAATAAATTGTAATACATAAAGAATAGGTACTAGTAGTGATACCTATGTATAAAATGTTATAATTTTATTTACTCTAAATAAATGCTTTTGAGTAATCCGAGTCACATAATAATTTTTTTTTACCTTATACTAGTATTCTTTAAATTTGTAAACATTATAAACTACCTAGATATATAAAACATATTAAAAATGTAAAAAATAACATTTACTTATTTAAACAATAATACAATAATTTATCCATTAGTCCGTCCGATGTTTATTAATTGCCGATAGCTAAAATTCTGTATGTTTTATTGAAAATTGTAATACCTATACTTTTTAAATTTATGATCAGAGTTCATATCTACAATATATAATTGAATAAAATAGTTTTGATTCTTAATGTTTAATAGTATTTATTATTCAAAAATGTATAAAAAGTTAATTTAACTATAGGTATACTTACACTTAATAACAGAACATTTTACTGCATTTTTGTTATGTTAATCTTGAATCAATAGTTTACAATGTAACCTTGTGTTTTCTTGATTAAATTACGTTAAAGGCAACGTGAATCTGGAAGTCCACCTTGTTTGACATTTTTTCATACATAATTTTAAATAAAAACTTAGATCCACAAATAATCTTTTGTGGTGACACACATACTCAAATAATGTATCATAATATGATAAAATCAAATAGTTTCCCCTGCAGGACGATACTTTGAAAAACTGAATAACATTTTTACGGGTTCATTTTTTTCACCTATATAACTAAGAATGAAAATTATGAAAAACAATATTTTTTTCCGTCCTTCATTCTTTTTTTTTTTAACCTGGGACTCAAGAATGCCGTCAGTCCTCTGCGGTCTGGATTTAAAAGTCCCGTCAGTTATCTAGATTGATTTTTATTTACATTTAAACAATGTAAAAATATTGAAGTAATTAAGCACTTTTTATTAAAAAAATGTTATAAAAAATAAACCGAAAAAAATTTTAAAGAAATTATTATAAAATTATATTATGTATGTATTCATTTAAGTTCATGATATTCGTTGAAACAGTTTTTTTTTCAGTTTTTCATTCACACATAAATCTACTCTACAATGAGAGCACTGGGAATGTGGACAGGATTCCATTTGTTTGGATCTGCATAGCTCACATCGTCTTCTTTCACCAATAAATGTAGGCCAGTGTACTCCTCTGTTTCCAGTGCGTACATCATTTGGCGTTGAATATGTTTTTTTTTCTCCTTTTCACATTTTTTTCATTTTGAGTAAATGACCGTTTTTTTTTTTTTTGTTGTTTGTTGCGTCAGCAAACCTTGAACTACAGCTCTCCTGTACTCCAAAACTGACATTTTCCCAAAGAGCGAACAGTAGACCACATAATGTGAGTGGACAAACATTATATCAAGAAGCCCCCCAAAAAAAAAGTCTGTGCCACTATTTACCGGACTTTCTTTCTACGTTATATAAGGCACGTAGCCTGTCCGCGAGGTCCGCTCCGCCCATATATACATATTGTAGTATGAGACTATGAAACAGGACATTTCACTGCAACTGAAGGCCCATTTATATTAGTTCTGTTTACCGTTGTATTTTTTTATAATAAAATATAAATAATATTGTTATAAGAATAATTATATTAAAGTTGTATTCAAAATGATTTTATTTCATCGAATACTAGAAATATGATAAAACATAATTTATAGGTAGTTGATATATTGACAATATTGTACCTATTATTTATTTGGTGATAAAATGTGAATTATTGTAACATTTTATTTGTTATTTTCTAAACATTTACCGGCTATCTCATTTAGTATAGTTACATAACGGGCCATTTAACTGCTTAATTGCCAGGTTTAATTGGCTTCTAGCCAGATCTACAATAAAATAAAATATATACATTGTATACCTACCTATGCTACTTATTTAATGGTGATCCGGAATTTTCGTAAAGTGATATTATTATTAACTAAAGTTCGGATTTATATGCACAAAAAGACTTCAAAATAATAAGTATTTATGCATCAAAAACCTTGAAATATGCACCTAATATGCTCTTGAAATATTTAAGAAATATATGCAAAAATATGCTTTTATCCAAAATATATGCATATATATGCAAAAATTTTTTATTTCATCCAAATTTTTTACCTTTAAATCAAATGAAAAATTCAAGTCATGAAATTTATGTCACATATATATATATATATATATATATACAGAGTGTCCAACGAAGATTCAATATTCAAGTATCTTCATTGCTAAATATTGATCGTTTTTTTATTCAAAAATTATAAATGCCTAATTATTGATAATATGACTCAATTGTTAAAAATATTATGATATAATGAATGATATTTTTTCAGGAAAAAATTAATTAATTTTATTAGTAGAGGCAATTTAGTAAATTTCAAAAAACTACTGAAAATCGGTGACTTAACGTTAAAAAACATTTCTAACACCTAATTTGTTTAACAAAATAATTTATAAAATGGCTATGAAAAAAAACTAATAATAAATGTTTAAATTTTTTCTAGTTATAAAAAAATAAAATAAAATATAAAATATAAAATATAAAAATTGTAGCGCACAGTTCTAGTAATTACTATCAACAAAAAAAAAAAACTTGAAAATTTTGAACAGAACGAAAGTTATTGCATTTGTCAGATCTTCGTAAGATACCCTGAATATATTATTATTTTTATTTACTATATTCCTATTAATATTTTCATAAAATAGACAAATTTATATTATAGATATAGAATATTATAAGAAAAATAACAATAAGTATACCTAAACAATAAATGAGAATAAATTTATTATTGTATACCATAATTCTGGTATACAATTATTACAATTAAGATTTGAACAAGTTTGAAACTGACCTAAAATATATTATCACTCGTCAAAGCTGGTTAAAAAATAATCGTGTCGACGCGATATGTCTCTTCTTACAAACCGTATTTTTAGATTCTGAGCAAAGCAAAGAATTTATTCGTTTTAATACGATGTATTTATTTTTATGTCTGCATACATTTTTCCGGATGGAAAGAGTTGAGTAGTATAGTTTTGGAAATAAACGCTTTTTTGAAAGCAAATTGTAAAGCTATTGATACCTACTTTATAAAGGTTATTTTTCTATTTTTCCAGTATAGTAGTTCCCTTAAAACTAAAATAAAATTACCTTTTATATCGGAACTATTTTATAAATGCGGGGAAATAAAAAATATACAAAAATAAAGTAGATACTTAGTCATGAATATCGATTTATTTTGTTTATATAATAATATTATACAAAAATAACACAGAATCATCTTTCGAATTATATTGCTACCAAGTAAAAATGACAATTATACACTATTCTATTATCATAAAATAAAAAATTAGGAAAAAGTAATATTTGGTATGATTCTAAAAAGAGAATAATGTAAAGTATTGGGGGTAAGTATATTTGTAGTAGAATGGAATATAAAACGAGATATGGATTATGTTTTATAAACAAACAAATTATTAGAGTAAGTTTAAGTTCTAAATATAATAATATATACGTTTGAATTTTTAGAAAAACATATGTATATAAGATTATTTGTAAATTAAATATATTTATAAAAACGTTTAAAATTACATATTTTTTATTTTTAAATGTGTTTAGTGATATACCTATAGTTAGACCCTTATTGCCGTTTATTATACCTGCTATTATCTGTATTCTCATCATACAACAAAGATATTATTATAAAAAAATATCCAAATCTTGCATTATTGAACATTACATGATGAACACTTACATTAAAATATCCAATAGTAAAAAATGGGGAGTATATCTAGTGGAATTTTTATAGATTTATCTATAATATTCCTACAATCAGAGATGAAAAGGTCCGGTTTTTCAATTTAGTTTATTTGCTAAATAACATGAGTTATTATACAAATGAAGAAAAATAGATAATTATTTGATTTTTTTATGTCTAGAAAGCATTTATTTGACGGATAAATCATGGAATAGTTATTCAGTACTTATTGCACAGAATAAAGATTTATCTAGCGAATAACTGTCAATAACAAAAATTATTATTTACATTCATTATCATTATGTCATTACACTGTGTGACATGGCTGTAAATTGCATTACACATGTAAATATTGATACGGTTTTCACGTATTAATTTGTTTAATTATTCATCATGTATTTTCATGATATTTATTATTCGATTTTTGAATTATCAACATCGTTATACGATTTTTCTTATACAAAATTGTATATAATAGCAATTTTCAACCAACAAACACTTATCTTTCCAGAATATCAAAGTAGATTGTTTATTCTTAAGTACATGACAGTTTTTCGATGTGAGTTTTAGGAGCCATACTTTTTCGTAGAATGAAAAATTCGTAACTCTAAACATTTTTCCAATGTTTTTTTTTTTTGTCAAACATTACATTAAAAATGTAGCTAAAATCTTATGAGACAAATGTTCAACGTGTACACGCAGTATGCACATTTAAGACGTAAAGTGAATTATTTATAATACAAGCTTACTCATATCATATATTATAATGTAACTGAAACGATTCCTTATCAGTGTTTTCATTGATCAATCGGCAATCCTAATCAGATAATGCGTGTAACTTTGTCCATAATGGACTAATATTAAATAACGCGTTATTTGTACGCTAAAGTACGCACTTGATGAGAATTATTGTGGTGTGTATGTTCTTAACTTCTGAGCTTCGTTTGTTTTGGTGTGGAATTATTTCGTGTATTTCGTTTTTTCGAAATTATTTTGTTTAGCAAAATTATATATATTTTTTTTCATAAATAAGCCATTTATGTCATTGATAAATACAAAGATATATATATATATATATATAATATCCAATGACCAAATTTCACTATTTGTATCTGTTTTAATATAGAAAATTCTGGCGATGTAAAAATCCGTGAATTTTTTTATTTATTTATTTTTTTTTTTTTGTAGGTTTATTAGGCAATATAAATTGTGAAGTATTCTATCGTAATATTATTATAATATTTATAAAATTTAATTTAATTAAAAAAAAATTAAGTTCATTAACTATAACTTATTATACGAGTAAGTAATACATTTAATTCCATTGTGCTTATATAAAAAATTAATAAAATATACAAAAATGTAACTATAGAGATATAATAATGTTGTACTTAAATAATTGCGAATCATGTAACAAAAAAAAAGGATTACATCCAAAAGAGAGTTAGCTGTAAAACCAATTATATCTTCCGAAATGAATTCTCGCTGTCAAATCGACATACAAGTTAAAATAAATTGAAATATAAGTTTATATTACTTTATCAGGATCATCTTACAAAATATGTATTATTCCATCCGTTTAAACACAAACGTGCTGAAGAAATGGTTTACATATTATCGGATATTTTTACAACTTTCTCGCCTGCAATTTTACAGAATGATAACGATGGAAAATTTTCAAATAAAGTTGTAACTAAAATTTGTAAAATGTGGCCAGGACTAAAAACAAAAATAGTCATCCATGGTACCTCATCACTCGCAGAGTCAAGATATAGTCAAACGAGCTAACCAGGACATTCAAAATATCGATCCTTGCTTCTTAGTTTCAGGATAACAATACCAAAAAATGGGGTGAGGGTATACAAATTCTTCAATTTATGAAAAATCATGTATAAAATCACGGAATAAAATGCTCACAGTATGAAGCGATGTTTAATATTCAAGCTAAAATTGAGCTAAAAAGTATGTTACTACTAAATAGTGTATTATGTAATTTAACACTGACGAAGATCTCGAGACGGCTCTTAATTCTATTTTCACTACCGTGAAAAATGACGAATTCGAAAATGTCGACGGTATAGTATAATAATTCAATTAATTTTAATAACTCTATTTAACTTTAATTTTTTACATAAACATAACTTTAACTTGCGATAATAAATAATAACAATAATAATAGGTAGGTACATAAGTAAGTACTTAAAATATAATTTACTTTAATTTCAGTTATTAAATTATATTAATAAAATATTTTCAATTTATAATAATAATAATTTGCAATAGCAATATAATTTAGGGTAACTTAATAACAGTTTATGTACTTTTGATATTATAAAGTAAAGTGAATGACAAATATTACAGTAGTAAATTACATTGCCCGATATACCTAGGCCTATTATTATTTATTATTATAGACATTATTAAGAATACCCGAATTCTCTACATTGGTAACATATATATATATATATATATATATATATATTATATTATGTATGTTTATGGCTAGGTACCACTCTTGAGAAGTAAAGTAATTGAAATTACTCATTACTGTAACGAAATTACGTAATTTATTTACAATTATTCATGAGTATTTTCCTAAGTAATTTCGTAACTTTTAAAAAGTAATTTTAAAATTTGTAATGCGTTACTTGAAAATGAAATATAAAATACAAATACAAATAAATAATAAATATAAAAAAATATAATAATAAATAAAAATATCAATAATTGCATTTACTTAGTGTTAAAATAAAATAAAATTTATTTCTCTGTTCTACATTTCGATTGTTCGATGTTTTAGAATATTGTTTTTTTTTTTTTTAATTGGCTTCATGCAATGAGATAAATAATTAAATAAAAAGTTCGTTATAAATAAATACTTGAACTGACTTTATATATTTTGTTTTTAAAACATTTTTGGAATGCTCTTTTCTTGAAAAAAAAAACAGAATATTTAAGTTTTTCTCGTTGTCTTGTCATTCATAACCTTTTCAAATTAATACTTTGAAAATCAATCATTAATTTTAGAGGTAATGTTTTTAATGTAATAGTTTAAATGTATAATTCTATCTATATCTATATGACTATGCTATACGCTCCATCTAATCCATCCGCTAATCAGGTATAAATACTGTGTGTAATATATGTACATATATGTTACGAACACGATCATAAGACTATACATAATTCAAAAATAACCAAACAAAAGACAACAAACATTAAAATGTAATTTTAATAGTATAGTAACGCATTACTTTTTAACTTTAAAAGTAAAGTAATTTCATGAAATAAAAATTTGGGTAACGAAAATATAATGTCACTGCATTTTAGAATTAATATAACGAGTCATTGTAATTTTATAACTTTTAAGAATTAATTTGTCCAAAACTGTTGTACGTATTCAATTCGTGCACCATTTATTATGAAAAATAACTAACCGTTATTGGAATCAGCACTATCTGATAATCCTTGAACCAGACCCTGACCAGAATCCTTATATGTATCCAGTGGCGCACACTCATTTTCTGCAAGGGGTATCAGCATACTTTTACAACATACCCACATATACCTATTAAATGTAACCAAATGATTTTCGACTTTTGTAATCGATTTTGTTACATAAATAACGTTCATAATAGATTATCTTATAGTTTATCAACAAAAAATTGGAACGATATTAGTCTACCACACAGCACCTGTTATTATAGGGGTATCGACTGACACCTATGTAGTAGGTACCACTCCGTGTGCGCCACCGAGCGTATCAAAATCATTTCAAGAACATAAATATTCGAACTGGAATTCAGTAGGTAATACAAATGTTTTCTGTTGTAACGTTCAAAACAGATAGGGTACTCCAGTTTTCATATTTTTAAGTAAATGTCCAAATATTAACGATTGGTACGGCGTGCCCGGATAATCTCGGACCCGTTGTCGATGCGTGGTCTCCACGGACGTATGTTCCCTACCACTGAACTAAAAACATGGAACGCGTATTGGGAATACAATTTGCGCCCTTAAGAAGGCCATTATCATAACAAAATAGTTAGATAGTTATGTCAGCAACATTGTGATACGCACATATCTGTGAAGTATCCCCACATTTTACCGTGTATTAAGTTCTCCGCCTCTCATTGGTTACATATATCAAACATAGATATCCAAGCTATCACCACAGAATTGAATGAAGAGCGGATAACCTAATACATGGGGAAAAGTGGGGATGCGCATATCGGACTAAAATTCGTATTATTGC
Organism: Pemphigus obesinymphae; assembly: GCA_025469235.1. Taxonomy (NCBI): domain Eukaryota; kingdom Metazoa; phylum Arthropoda; class Insecta; order Hemiptera; family Aphididae; genus Pemphigus; species Pemphigus obesinymphae. Next base: position 11,403 of record JAIPRL010001554.1, on the reverse strand, counting down.
TGACATACCTATCTATTTTGTCATGGCCATTATATTGTTTCCTGCAGACATTTTTGTTTCGATGATATAAAAACTTTTTCTTAGTCATATTATTTATTGATAATACAATATTGTCATATCATCATGATATTATATTTGGTTATTATATTGTTAAAAAGTGATTGATAATAATAAATATTGTACCTAATTATTCTTAATAATAATCAACTTTATTATAATATACTATGTGCAAATAAATAGTAAACAGTCTTACTTAAAACGGTTTCAATTAGAATAAATTCACATTTGAGATGTCAATTCGAATTAATGGACGAATGAAAAATTGGCACTTCATGGTTGGCTTTATTTTCAAATATCAATGTAATTTAAAACATAAACTATATTATATACCTACTTATTATTGTATTGATTTAATATTTCAAGAGCCGAAGAAAAATTTGAATAACATAATAATGATTTTTACAATCCGGTATTTTACAAAACTTAAATGTTTAAATTATTAAAATATAATAATCATGAATATACATGATAATGATAGTGTTTTGTGATAATAATCATAAACAACAAATATAACGGTGATAATCAGAAAATATAATCCTCGATATAATCGTTATCTCGTTTTTTTTTTATTTCTCCATGATTTAGAAACAAGATGGTATGTAGCTTACATGGTGGTACAAATGTGTAATATGTGAATCATATATGATGCGCGTTCTATGTTTTTAGTTCAGTGTTCCCTATCCTCGGCACGTGCCGTGCGTAAACCGTCATAAAGGATACTAGTTATGTGCCGGCCAATAATCCCCGTCCAGCCGCGGATCGAGCACCAGTGTTATTTTTACAAGTAGGTTTTTACTGTTTTTTCCCACATACATTTTCCTCCATGGTGTATCTATTAATATCACTATGGAGCAGACCATAACCGTGCCCCGGAGATGGGGATTATATTATTTTATATTATTTTATTACCCATCTATTATTTATTTTTATATTGTTATATTATTTTTATATACCTAATGAACCTATAATGCCTTGACCGGTACATGTTTCCCATTTTGTTGTTACCTACCTCTATTTTTAGTTACCTAGTTTGTGTTTTATTTTCGTTGTGATTTATTTAAATCCAACTTATTATTTGTAATTGATACCATCCGATACCACTGGATCGACAGCCCCTCATGAGGTTCTGTTTTTGTTTATATATATATATATGCGTGTGTGTGTTAGTTACGGAGTGATGTATTCTCTCGTCGACCCTTTAGGTCCATATTTTGTTTTAATTTATTCTGTTGGAGTTTTACGCCAGACGAGCTTTCTCCTCAAATAACTTTAATAAAACACATTTCCCTTAATAAAAAACCCACAGTTCTTATTTATTTATTTTATCTATTGAAGACTTATCCTTTCAAATATAAAAATCCACGGTGCTCCGGCCGCATGATCTCGGCTCGTGGTTGTCGACCCTTACGTACTACACGGGTATAACGCTCGTGAAAACGGCCCATGCAATTTGGGAGACGTTACACTGTTTTATTAAATTTTTAAAAATTATGACAAAAACAAAATAATAAAATTAGAAAATTAATTTAAATATTATTTTGTGAGTATGAATTTTTATTTAAACACACTCTGTATTTATGACTATATAATATACACTACAACCAGTGCTATCTAATATATTTTACACTAAGAAAAACCAAAAATTCCGAAATTCGATAAAACCGAAAATTGAATCTACCTACCAACTACTGATACTCACGACTAAATAATAAATTATTGAGGAATAACTAAATGTATTCATTAGTTAAAAATAAATTATTTATTATATTAATAATTCATTAATTGATAAATAACTATTTATCAATTAATAAATTATCTATAAATAAAATTTTTTTTTAGAGAAATGCCCAACACTGGCAATGGAAACCTATTTTCTGTAATTTTAAAATCTAGAGTCAAAAATTTAATCTAAAAAGTTAATTTAAATAACCAAAATAACCTAACCAAATAATTATAAGTTCTTGGGAGTTCTAATTTTGAGAGAGGATCATATGACTAATGTCAAAACATATTACTAACATCATCACAACTTGTTAGTTTTGTTAACAATGACCAAAGTCATATATCAGAAATAATTTTACAACATTTTATACTATAAATAATATATAGTTTATTTTCATAATACGTATAACTTAATAATAACCCCAAATATATATTATAATTACGAATGACAAATGGACATTGTATACTTAAATTCTTGAGCTAAAATGTTAAACCGATTGTAATATAATATGATTTTCTTCGTTATTAAGATATGTATTTTCATCGTACTGCTATTTTGTCTAAAATGTTAATAACGACATCGTATTTTGTGTCGACATAATGATGTGAATATATTTTATTTGATCAACGTTAAATAATTTACGTTTATATAGTCACGTTCGTTTATATACATAAATTCCAAATGCAGAGAGTGACAAAAAGGGGAAGATATCAAACAGAGGATTAGTTGTGGATGAAGTGAAGAAATATTTTATGTTTATTCAGGTATTTCGTTTTATAAAAGGGACGCCAATTAGTATAAAAGGTAAATGTTATTATAAGACACTGGAAAATCCAAGAAAATAGAACAAGTGTATAATTGATTGACTATATAAGACAATACAAGAAATTAGTACTTGAATCAGTATATAGAAATAACTTTGATACGAGTATAATAAATAAAATCAGAGCTTTAAAGAATAGTTTTAAAAAGTATTTGACTAAGTGAAAAAATATTGTTAAAAAAAGTATTTTGAGTAATACTCAAACACTTATTCATTTAATGTATTTAAGTAAATACTCAAATATATTAAAAAAAAAGTATTTGATATATATATATATATATATATTTTTTTTTTATACAAAATTTTATTAATATAGGTATATAACGATAAAAATAACATAATATTTATTAACATATTTTGAACAAATTATGTTTCCGAAATGTATTATTAATATAATTATATGACCAAATGACTATTACATTTTAGAAATATAACTTATTCAAAATGTTTATTAGTTATATTGATGTTATTTTTTTATTATAGTATCACACCCTATGCTAAATATTCTTTCGACTGAAGCACTATTACTTAATAATGCTTATAATCATACTATAACAGTTTAATGACATCATGATTTTAAATTTTAATCTATAAAATAAATCATATAGCTTATCTGATATTATAATAATTATTTTTGTGTACAATTTACGAGATGTGATATTTTGATATTTATTAATATAATATAATATATATATATATATAATGTAAAAGTATTTTGAATAAATTCGTATTCAATACCATAAAAATTATTTGAATAAATAATAATTGAATACTCAAAAATATATTTGAACACCATTATATAAATACTTTTACTCAAATATTTTACAACTCTGAATAAAATACAAAAGTGAAACCATAGATTGGGATGACTGGGGCATATATTAAAAATAAATGAGTTGAAGTTTGCAAGAATAGCAAAACACTTTTGTAAAAAAAAAAAAAAAGAAGGGGAAAAAAAGACAGAAATAAAAATAGTTGGATTTAATATAGAATGATAAGAGTATATCACAGTGATATAAAGAGAGCTGCCTAGGATAAGTGAGGAATAAAAGGTGGCCGATCCGATATATAGTTAGAAGAAAAGGTAAAGAAAAAGAATAAGAAGAAAATAAGAAATAATATGGCAAACAGATCTCCCGAATTCTGAATGTCAATAAGAAAAAAGTCCTATAAGTTTTCTAAAATATATTTTTACAAGTTCAATGAATAATACATGTTATACAGTATTTTTCAGTGGATTTTAAAAATGATATCACTTAAACTATATAATTTATAAATTATAATAATAATACACATTTACAGGCATTTCCTAGAATTTTTATCATTTCTGGCAGTAAATATACAGAGTGATTTGTTTATCCTAAACTAGACTATATCTCGGGAAGTATGAATAATTTTTGGAAAATTTTTTTATTCATTTAATTTGATAGTTTTTCATAATTTAAAATTTGTTATCCCCTCCTTAGTACATTAAAACAAAAGCAACATTCGACTTTGATGTGGCCACCTATGATTTAATTTATAAATTCTCAAAGATTATATATTTTTATAAGAATTGTCACTTTTAGATTTTTTAATTCTGATAAATATTTTCCGAGTTATCATTTCAATATTTAAAGTTACCATAGTTTTAAGAAAATAGGTAAGGGGGATGAAAAGTTTTAAATTATGAAAAAATATATAATTGAGTTTACGTACAAATAACTTCCTGCAATATGTGTCATAAAAATAATTTATACTTCCCAAGATATACAGGCTATATGCGTAAAAAAAATCACCATGTTTGTACGTTTTTAATAGAGTATACAACGATCTGTGATTTGAGATGATCTCAATAGAAAAACACACACGGAATTTAATGTGAACGTGTAGGATATGTGTTATTTGCATTTCCTCGGGTATGCCGGAATGTGTTTCCTGTAGAAAACGGTTGATAAAAACAGTATTTTATTATATACTTAATATGGGTGTATGGTTTATATATACTTATTTTTTATGTACTTTATTGATCTCGGAAATTTGTGATATCTAGTTTGTCGGAAAATTGCGGTATGAATATGTTTTCAATCGGTCGGAGAGCAACTATTAAAATTGCGTATATTTCGAACAGATTAATAATTGGTATCTAACGTGTGCAGAGTGCACGTGTTAATTATTTTATAATATATACGTAATAATATATAATATGATCACGACGGTCGTTATATAATATAGTTTGACATTCGCTGTTCAATCGACATTATTATTTAATGTGACCAGAATGCCGAAAAACCATTGCACTCTGTACGCGTGACGTATAAGGGGGTGTGCAATTGAACATGAAGTTGACACCGAAAACGACCCTTCCACACAATTTATGATACCCCTATCAGAGTATATCGTTGGTCGTGTGTGCCGGTCCTCTCCGCCGAAATTGATTTATCTCCGGCAATGCCGACATAGCCAAAAATTCCGACTCGTTATTGCTGCACCCCCCCCCCTTAATATAAACCGCACATTTATTACGCTTTACATATATACATAATATATATACACAAATATCCACGTAATATATTATTATGGATATTGTTTCGGTGGAAATCTCCAGACAAGTCATTAATTAATAATAATATGTGCTATGCACGGGCAGGGGATGCACCAAGAATCATTATTTGTATTTAAAGACAGAACCGGCCGGTTAGGTCAAAAAAGTAAAAAAGTAAAAATAATTAGTATACGTATACCATTATAATGACAATACCAGAATATTGTTAAATATAATTTTGAAATCTACAAAAACTACATTGTGTATATAATATAGGTAATGCTTCTAAATAGTATATTTAAATAGAATATTTCAATGAACAGAATTATTTAAATATGATTCCCATTAAGAATACTATAATATTATAAATACAAATACGAATTCTTTAAATAAATATTTTAAATATTTACTAGTCACTAAAAGTTATAGCAATCCCAGACCTGAAATTAGGTTTATTTCATTGTTATTACATATTTGTACTGACCTACGGGGTAACCATATACGTCCGTTATAAACCAGATTGTCCCGTTTTCCAGCGCATTGCATACCGTTGTTCCAATAAATTTCAAATTGTAAGCTAATTGTCCTACTTTGCCTCGCTTCGTATTTATATATACATATATATAATGTATAGAAAAAATTACCCTACATGTTTGCTTATTTACCGTTTTTCTAAACAATTCCAAAATTTTTGAAAGACAATTTTGAATGTCCTTTTTATTTTTTCATTTTTTTTATTTGCTTATATGTATATACATAATACTTACTTATATTATATAATGCATGGCACTATATATAAGTAAGTATCTATTAAGTTGACCTTGATATGAATTTTTTTGAATTTTTAATATAAGATGGTATTATAATGTCGATATACTTATAGGTAGGTAAACTACTTATACCTAGGTACTTATATATAATTAATACATTTTTTTTTAAATACATTTTTCGAATAAATATAATGTTTATTTAATTTGAGAAACTGTATTGAATTTCTAAAACGAAAAAGTACAATTCTATAAGCACAAAGTATAAAATGGACCATTTTATCGATAGTTAATATAATTTATGAGTTATGACATTAAAAAAAATAATAATAATGCACATAAGTTATGTCACGAGCGATAGTAGTCTAACCAATACCACAAGTAGGTTCTTATTAAGGGGGAGGAATGTTCAGAAAGGCATTTACTCCAATGTCACAAATTAAGGCGCTATTAACCCTATTATAATACATATGACCTTTTTTATTTTTTTGCTCATCAACAATATATTTGTTACTACTGGTGACAGCACATTGCATAATTATGATCTTGATCACTAATAAAGATTACAAAAAACGTTATAATATAAATAATATAATGAAATTAATATGATTATTACATTTTATCCCTTTTTTAGAATACTCAATTTTACTCGAAAATGTTTAATAATAAAAAGTAGTAGACTCGTGTCTATATTTATAGGCAAAAGGTAAAATCAGCTGTCGATGAATCAATATAATAGTACGGCGGAAGAGAGGAGCAAAGTCATTGGGAGATATAAGTGGGGGGGGTTTAGCTCCCTGGGATTTTTGCAAGCTACTTCAAAAATGATTTTAAAAATTATTATATTTAAAAATATTTATATAGATACTTTTACTAAGAGACGTAAGAACATCAAATTTCGTTTAGTAAAAAAAAAAAAGGTGTATGATTTTCACAATCCTATACTTATTTTTGGTTCGACTTATCGATTAAACATGAAAATATTAAAAAATCTGTTTGTGTGGAAGAACACGAAATCTCCGAATATGCAAATAATTCTGTATCCATGAACGATGTGACAAACCGCATTGATTTAAGGGACTTAAATTCAGGACCTATATTCAACCTATATTAAAGGTAGAACTGTAATAAAAATAAATATAAGTATAAATATGACTAAATGACTTATCAATAAATATTTAACAAATAAAAATATAAAAATAATAATAATAATAAAACAATAATATGCATTTAAATATAAAATATCAAAAACGGTTCAAAATATCAAAATTCATTTTTGAAACGAATATGAGTCAATTTTTTTAAAAATTAAATATATAACTAAATAAAGTTTAAACATTAAATTAACTTGAATTTTGTAAAAAAAAAGTACAAGTTCTAGTTAAAAGTTTGCTAAAATATTAATTAAAAATAAAAATATTTTTATCAGAATAACAATTAAATGCAGAAAATAAACTGCCAGAGGATAAAAATGGTCTTTTTAGTTTCAATTCTTATATATTATAATCATAATAATTTATTATTTATACATAATTAATAATATACTCATAAGTTATTGAACATTTGTTATTAAGTGCAGTAGATGTTTGCAGATTTTCTAGATTATTATGACTTTGATATAAAAAATTCTGATAAAAAATCATATTACCAAAAGACGGAAAAATAGCAAGTTTGTGCATAAGAATAATAGAGAATTATTCCAGCTAAAACCCATTTTTACGGTCATAAAGTAAAATTGTATTAATTAATATTATCATGAAATGATAATAAAACAAAATTGAATTAAATAAAAACAATAAAAATTAAATAATTTTTCTAAATAACTTGACTTCATAAAAAATAAATTATTTGTTGTATTGTTGCAAAAAATAACTCGTTATTCATAGTTAGTATATATGTAATATATATATATATATACATGTATGATATTTCCTACTTTAATATATTTGAGATTCTATAGAATCGTAACCACTCCCCAAAATTGGTTGTGTTAACTCACTGGACGTTTTTCACGTGATTCAATAGTTTTATTTTTAATTCTTTAGCTGCTTTTATTCTGCCAAAACCCCCAGGTAAAATGTTACACAACATCCGTGACAGAAGTCAGAACTTTACCGTGATTATTTTTCGAGAAAATTAAATTATACACTAACCTCCCTCGAAGATTTCATATTTTAATTTATTTTTAACGACTAAATAAAATGTAATAATGTTAAGTCTTGGATGTAGGTACATCCGTTTTATTTATATACACTACCATTATAAAAAAAAAAAACTTGTCACCTTTTTTTTTTTTACTCATTTTATAATGAACTGTTGGAACTAAAAAATGATTAAAATTCAATTTCTCTAAAAAAAAAAGACCTGTTCTATAAGTAACGGGTTTATTTCTATATAATATAATCAACAATGTTTATATAAAAACTAATTTTATATTGATGTACCTATGTGTCATAATCATTGACTCAAACCTTAATGTTGTGTATAAAAATTAAAATTATGTATTATTAATAAACCATAATGTAGTTTGACTCTGAGTAGTTTCATTTTAGGCTATTATTTAAATTATTTTTGTATCTGTATAATAAATCAATATACGTTAAATATATAGGTATATACATATGTGTGTGTGTGTGTGTGTATAACGAAATGACGTGTAATTATCTGATAAGCCGTGAAAGATTTTAGCAATTTGTATGGAGGAAGAAGTCTAGGAAAATAATAAATTAAATGTACAATTTTATTACACTTATACTTTTGTAATGTTTACTTAGTTTGGAAACTTCTTGTTCAAATTTCTCAGATTTGTCCGTGAACGGAAGTTTTTTTCAAGCAGAATGGCTTACTCGCTGCAAGTTGATTTATGAAACGGTAGATGAGTTTGTCGATAACGTATTCTGCCTCTACTTTTATCAACAACTAATAATAGTAAATATTCGTAGAATAAAGCATATTTCAAAGATGTATCGCATTTTATTTTATGAGCGAATCCCAAACAGTTGGTTCGTGTTTGTAAAGTTATCCGATATATTTACAAAATTATTATTGTTCGTTTTTTGTTTAAACTCAATTGATCTAATTTTAAAATTGATCTAAAATTTACGTCAAACAATAAAAGGAGGAAAGATACTCGTATAGGTTGAGGGGCAAAAATTAATAAAGAGTGAGACGAATAAAATATTTTGCGGATTACCGTATAAATTACTGAGAATTTTCGTAGAAAATTTGTCGAGTACCTATATATATATATATATATGGTATTTTGGGTAGTGATGAAACGAATATTTGATAAAATTCCCAAGTGGATTACATGAACAGCAACCCTTGCGTTTGTATCTCCATACTACACTATTTAAAATTGTTAGAAACTATATTAAAATATATATTACAATAAGTTCACTGTGGTATTGTGTTTTGGATAAGAGAAAACTTTCATAATTGTTATAATATTATATCTAGTATTATTATTCGAGACAATAGAGATGCCAAACGATTGTAGATTGTAGATTAAGCGATATATTTATAAGCCGTTACAAAGTTAGCGTTAATTAAATAAGGAAAGTGATACCACCATGTGCTATGTTATCTGGATGGTTTTTTTTTTTTAGAAGTACGTATAATCGATGAAAAATGTAATGCATAATTGAATTTAGGAAATTGTACCTATCTCAGTCATCAGTACTATCAAATCCTTATTCGTATAGTAGAAATTGTAATTCGTTTATATGGTTTTTAAGAATTTACCATTGAATAGTATGTTTAGAAGAGTTTTTAGTAAATTAGTTACTTTATTTTATCTCTCAAGTAAGCATTAGTGTTGCTTAGGGTCGGTTTTACAAATTCTTGGTTTAACTCGAATTCAGCTGAACCTGGTTCATCAACTGATTCAACTGAACCTAGTTTAACTTAAGTACTGTCGGTATTAAAATCACATAGTTGCCTAACTGTAGTTTAACCTGAAGTTTAATAAAATTATCTGTGATAATAGAATAGCTGGATGATAACAGTGAATACATGGATAATTGTTTGATTGTGGTATGATCAATATCGGTTTCGTTTTTTATTGTTCCTATATTAAATTACATTTTAAAATGACTTTATTTAATTTATTCATATAACAAAAATGATGTCTGACGAACTTGACGGAGGTTTAAGAGTTTATAGAATTAGCACTAATCATAGATTTTCGTCGAAAAATAAAAACGTTTCTTGAGTGACCTAACCATTTTATAAAGTGAACAGATGAACAATTCTTTAGTCGCTTTCGTCTATCTAAGAACAGTGTATATTTTATTCTAGATCACATTAAATAAAATATTACGTCACCAACAAATAGGTAGGTACAGTACACTAGTACCTACTATAATTATGGGAATCTATGGGACACACAATGTCGCTGTATAAATTCATATGAAACTGAAATTTCAAATCATCAAAAAATATTGATATCTCTGTTATCAACATTAATGAATAGCCAATCAAATTTCAGATCATCTTTATAAGCTCGGTTTAACTCATTGAAATCGGTGGATCACGTAAACGGTGGTTTAAACTAGGTTCAGTGAATTTTAATATGCACTTTTCGATTTGAACTAGGTTTAAACTACTATTGTAATATCGAACCTTAGGTCGGAGGAGAAATTAGTGGATTAATTGATTTGAAATTGAAAAATGGACTACTTACAGATATTGCTTATCGCCAAAACTGAACAATATATATTAAGAGTGATTTCTTCATAGACTATTAGAATCAGAATTAATATTGTTATTAAGCCAATTTAATTTTAAAACACTAATATTTGACTACGAGTATCATGTGCGTCTATTGGAAATAAAGGCAATATATATATATGTCCCATTGGCTTTTTCGTACTTATTGTACAATTTGTATTACCCATTTTTTAAATTACTAAATTAAATATTGAAAATTCACATTTCATCAATATCTTATACAAGCTGTTTTAGGTTTATGAAGTTCACCATCTTCGCTCATCCGATAGATGGTCGCCCCTGACGAGTATAAATAGAGTTTGAAGTTATGTTTAATAATAAAATAATAATAAAAACCCAGTTAAAATGTACTTATTTAATAATTGTATAATTAAAACAACAATAAATACAAGAAAAGATAATTTATCATACATCATATAGTATAGACTATAGTAATTAAATGCTTTAAAAATAAATTTAATTGCATTTTATAATTTCTTCTTTATTTATTTTTAAAAAATAATGTTTTATTGTTTTCAAAATTTATTATATGTCATTTTTATTTTAAAAAAAATTATCAATATGATGGTATATTTTATTAAATAATATTTTATTATCATTATCAAATATACACTTTTGAAAGGTCAGTACTCCTGGCACCCGCACCCTAAAATTTTAAACCAAAAATTGTCTCATTTTTTTGTAAGTAATTCGTAATTTTTTGTAACCATAAATTCAGAATTTGTAACTTCATTGGGGCCCCAGATAATTCAATTTTGATTTCCGGGTGCCAGAA
>JAIPRL010001553.1:0-79230 GCA_025469235.1 Pemphigus obesinymphae | reverse complement strand
CAGGCTGGTACTGGTCACTTGGTCCCTTAGGCTATCTCCACACCCAAGTACGCAATTTTGTTTTCCCCGCGAACATCCGAGATGGGAAAACTCGCCTATATTCTTTTTAAGACTTCTCATACTTTTTTGAGAAGTTTTATGCCGGCTGTCGACCTGACGCAATCTCAATTAGTCGACTTCTACGACAGACATGAGGAAACCGTGGAAACCGTATTCTTAGCCCCCTCCACAGGGTAAAAAATAAAAAATAAAAAATATCAATAATAAATTAAATTACGCATACAAATAATAATAAAATGCTCACAACATCTTTATTTGTAAAAGTTTTTGTAAAAAATTCGTTTTAACGAATGACGTTTACAAGCACGAATGCTTACGAAGTGATACTATAACAGTATATGTTATAACACAAAACTGCTCACACACTGTCTATGTGACAATCTATCATAATCAGATAATAAATTTGTCGATTAAGATTAAACGTTTGGAGTTTTCGAACGATATATTTCTAAATTTAATATCTGTTATTTATCTGATATTTAATATCTATTAACCGTGGCACACGGGTACCTAGGATTTTGGTGCATTCGTACGATATGACTATTTTGGCGATCTTATTTGGCGCTTATGTCCGCGTCTTAGGTACCTGATGTACCTAATTTACGAGTATTATACGCTGATTACATCGTATATAAAATGTAAGAGATGTTGATGGAAACAACTTTGAGAATAAACCATATATAAATATAAAAATAAAGGTTGGATGTTTTTTTGGTTCTGGTTCCGGCAAAAATACAATTTTTAAATTGCAGTTCTAGTATTGTACTGAAAAAAAGTTTTAAAAAATTCGGATTCTAGTTAGAATAGGTTTTTACATACGCTCTAAATTTCTACTAAATATTAAGACGACGTGATATCCGCATTTGTTGTCCCGTCTAACCAACTAATAATATAGGAAATTAACGTTCAGCAATTTTATCACAATTTCGTCATTTCTATAATATTACAGTAAATTTACCTATTACCAAATTTATAGAAGAACATTGTTTTAAGAAAAATATATCTATTGCAATTATTGGGATTTAAAAACAGTTTTATCTCTATAGAAAATTAAAATTTAACGACACTATAGCATAGATAACGATCTTACTTATACATTTGGTAATAGGTTAATTTACTCTAAAATTAGAAATGACAAAGTTGTAATAAAAGTGATGAACGTAAATTTTCTCTGTTCAGTTGGTTAGACGGAGACAACAAATACGGGAATTACGTCGTATTCAATTATTGTGAATATTGTAGAGCGTGTATGTTAAATTTAACATAGTTTAAATGGCTAGATTACCAAGGTTAAAGAAAATAATGTTCTCAAGGGAATCTCGGAGCCTTTTGTATAATATGTTAAATAACAAAGAAGTTACTGTGTTTTTAGTTTTCGAGTTTTTTTAATTAATTATAACTTCTGAACGAGACGATATTTTTCAAAAAGCCTCCGAGGTGCACTCGAAAATATTTCGTTCTTTAAATGTGGCAATAGGTGTTTAAATTCTAAATAATTGAACTTAAACGCCAGAATTTCCACTTTAATTAGCGGACTTTTTCTTATATTGACCGATAGACGGAAACAAGAATGCGTGTATAGGGTCATCGTAAGTACCTAAGTGTTAATAAAACTCACACGCTCAGTTTAACAGGTTTTATATAGGAAATTTTAATTCTTTAACAAAGAAAAATGAAAATTCGACAATTTAATAATGATTAAATATGTTATAAAAGTATTTTAAAAGTTATCGTATGATAACTAGTTTTAGTATAGTATAGTATAGTTTTTTATTGCTGTATAATCACGACGTTTGTTTAAAATCAATACGAAAACTGCCTTTCCCGCTTTACTTCAACAGCTCTCTTGAAAATTAACATAAAAGGACGATGTTTAATTAATTTAAACGAGGAAATTTTGAACTGCGCTTCCTCAAAGAGATTTTTTCGTTTACTGAAATATATTATCCGAAATTCGTGATTTTAGAAAATAATTTATTTTTAATTGTAATTTTAAAATAATTAATTGTTTAAAGCTGTTTATATTCATATTATTTAAAAAATAATGCTATTTGAGGAATAAAGGTAAATTAATGGTCTTTAGTTTGATATCAAAACTATATTACTGCGATAGTTGTCTACTGATAGTTGTGCGCATATTATAGAGTCAAGTCTTGTTTTTACATATGACATAAATACTTGCAGGACTTCCTAACCTAACCTATTCGGTTGTTCGGTTATCAAAACATGACACTCAAATATGAGAACATGTTGTAAAGTTTCTTATAATAAGAATTTGTCCTCTTAAATGATATTATAGTATTCATTCTGATCTAAAATACAAGATTCAAGAGATTAATAGTTCTTTTACGGTAAAAATTTAAAATTAAACAAAATCAAACTAAAATAATAAGGTACGTTAAAAGTTTTCATTTCGTATTTTATTAAAACTCCCAGTCATTTACAGCCAGTTTATTTTAGTACCTAGACATAATTAGAGCGAGTGAAATGAGTCATAACCAAAATATGAACAGAAAACTTGTTTCATCAATTTTTAATATTTATAGGCTTTATGAAATCCGCTTATTTTAACTCGACTGCTGAAGGAATATAAATTAATAACCACAAGTCAGTTTTTCTCCAAAAAATTTCTTCCTCAGTTGTTTTATACTGTATTTTGCTATTTTTATATTAAATCCTCTATTTTAGATTCTGAGCAAAGCGAGGAAAGTGATGGTTTTACAATGATGTGTTTTTGTACCCAAAAGTAACGAGTGTTCCAATCTTTATATGCAGCACGATTTTCCCATCGCGAATCGTATCAGGTTGATACTTAGGAGAGGCAATTTTTCGAAATTTTTACGATAAACGCTTAATAAAAACATTTTTACAAAATTCACCGTAACTTCATAAATAATGATGCTAGAGGCTTTAAATTTTTATAAATAATGAACTTTTTCTTAATTTCAGGGTATTTAAAGAATTTTAAAATTTTGAAGTTTTATTATCATTTTAGAGAAAAATCTATGTTTCAAGACATGAAAATTGTATCTAATATTATTAAAGTTTAATGTATGACATTCTAGTTGTAAACAAAAAAATCTGGAAAATCGGTAGTTATAATTTTTTTAAATAGACATTTAATTTTTTTGAAATTCACATTTCAATTTTTGGATAAAATGTATTATTTTGGTGTATAATTATACAACGATCAAATGTATACGCATAATCGATATTTGTTATAATATTATAATATTTTGTTTGTAAAGTTTTTCAAATACTTGAGTTTAGGGCCAAATATGTATTTTGATACCATATAGACGTAATGAAATTATTTTTAAAAATGAGTTTTTCTAATTTAAGACTTTATAGAAACGATGGAATTTTATTTGGGGGGGGGTGGTTTTTTAAGATTTTAAGATTTTAAAATTCAATACAGGATTATTCATAACTGATAAGAAATAACATGAGTTTGAAACTATACGTCGTATACTCATGTACACATGTATCATATACACCGAAGCTTCGGTTCGGCAGAATCGTTTTATTGAAAGGAATGATTTAGCATTGCTTTCAAATTCAATATATCCACCATCAGTTTCCTGCCAAACGAGATAAATGCTTTCACCCCCTATACAAACCGGTTTTTAAATATTACATTGTTAGCTCTATTATGAGGACTAGTATAGGCAATGTATAGTACGTGTACTATCAAGAATTCGTTTTAACGGAAGACTGCGTTGAATATAATCAAAACATTAATTTTGACTATTAAAATATTATGACGAATTCGGCGATTCAATTATTTTACCATACTTATTTTGTTCCATTCAACACTAAGATAAATGAAAAAAAGTAGTTTATTACATTATAAATAATTATGTATTTTAATGAGTCATAATCTTTTTTTATAATTTATATTTATCTCTATTATATTTATAAATACACAGCGTATTAGCTATTTCTTATTAGAGATTGGCGATATTTTATATTTTCGGTTTCATATCCGATTAGACACACATCCACGTTTCAGGCATCTTTTGTCATAGTAATAATTTAAATAATAATTTTTACGAATAACAATTTCTCGTATATTGTATTTTTACGATAAGCGATTCTCTTTACCCAAGACCTTTGGGTTGTTGAATTCAATTTATTTATGAAACTCAAAACCCTTATAGTGTTTAGTATAGTGTCTCATTATATTGTCACATCAAATCCTACCTTATTATTATGTTTACCCTCTGAAAATATCATCATTCATAATCAAATACATAATTCTTTTCATCGCTGACTACCCACATAAACAAAACGGTAATGAAATTACTCGGTTGCAGGATCGCAATTTCCATTTATTTACTTAAACCAGTTCGAATTCCGTAGATTCTTAAGCCGACTGCAGTACAACGAATAAATTATTACAAAACTAATGTCGTACAAGTTAAAATTTTGGAATTTGGGAAAAGTCATAGATAATTTAAAAAACATCGTGCATATATAATATTGTTGTATATAATATCTATAGTCAATATTTTGAAATAAATATTATGCTCAACGTATTCGGATTAGTTAATAGAAATTTTAAAATCGGTTTATGAACAATTTAGGGAAATTAGAAATAATCATTCCTGATAGCGTTATTATATTTTATATAAACTAATTATGATATTAATATTATTTTATTATGGTTTTGTTTACTAAACACAGCCAGTGGGAAAATAAATAGTCGTAATAAAATATTTATATCCGATTCATTTGACGAAATGGTATTTTAAATTTTAATATGTCGAATATTATATATATATATATATATATATATATATATTAACAATAATAATAATAATAATAATAATCATTAATTAATAGTAAAATAATATGATCGTGTAAAAAAATTATTAAATTTTTGGCGAAATGTGTCATCATATTTAATGCTTATTTAGTTGCCAATCCTGATGCGATTAACGTCATAATAATAATAATAATAATAATGTATAATATTTATCCAATTGATTCGATTATTTGTTTTAGAAATGGTCTTCGTTCGTTCTGTCGATATGTTATATTAAATCTATAGCATTATTATTATTATTTATTATAATATGTGATTATGCGATATTATTAATACGCTCGCGACTCGCACCATCGATATCACATAATGAAAATATAATGTAAAATATAATCGTATTACTTCATTTCGATTGCTGTATTTAACCTACGATTTATGTTATTAAATACTATTTTAATAGTCGTATCATTATAAAGTAAATGTTATATGTTTGCTCAATTAATTTTAAAACAATAATTATTATTATCGGTTACGGTTTATTTTACTTTTGATACGAATAATCATTTTAATGTCAGTCAGACCCGCGTAAAATATTCGAAAATATGTATTTAAATACATTCGTCTATACCGACTATACTCGAATACCAATCTAAGAACTATAGAGAAATGTCCGACCCGCCAAAAATCAAAAAGCACATTTTTTACATTTACACCATTCGAGAATCTTGTAGATTACAAAATGTATTAAGAGGACGTTATTAAGGGATTCTATACAGTCAATTCTAAGGAAATTTTAAGAAAAATTATATAATACAACGATTGCTAAATGTTTAAATACATTGCAGAAATAGTTAAAAAAATAAATAAATAAATAAATAATAGTCTTGTATACAATCCTATCTGTTATATATTTATGTTGTTATGTATTAATAAATAATTATTGAAAACTAGGCAAAAAATATTCTGGAAAATGTATGTTTCTGAAAAATTGAGTGTTTTTACCGTTTGTTTGAGTACTATATACAAGTTTTAGAATAATCTACATTTTTTAATAACATTTTTAGAACCTATTCGAGTTAAAATTTTCTGTTTTTAACAATCTTATAATTCGATTTATAATAATTTTATGGAAAAACTCTCATGTAAAAATCTAGATAATCATATGAAACTAAATTTTTTTTATATATTTTTGTGGTAAATTATAGATTATTATACGTTAAAATAATTATTTTCCTAGAAACGTGCATCTTCTGAAGTTTATTTCATGCATGGAAAAACAGTATGGTGAAGTACAAATATATGAATAATAATTCATATACGCTTATATCTAGTTCTTTAAAATGTATGTGACCCACGTTGTTTTATAATCAAACTTATTCTTTTGAGTTATATGATTTTATAAAATAATTATTTATAATGTTTAAAAAAAAATGTAAACTATTTAAATAAGCTTTCATAAATGTTGCAATTTTTTTTTTAAGTTAAATTAATAACAGTTTTAATCGAAAGAACATTTTTATATTTTTTATATAGTTCCCAAAATATATTTGGTGAAAATACGAATCGAACCTTTTTTATGGTAACGTTTATCGTGTAAATCAGAGACCATACTTTTTGGTGAAAAGGGCAATTGCCCCTCTTCTTAAAAGAACGCCACACCGACAATTTTTTTATGAAAAACTTGCATTAGCATTTTTTACTTTTATCAACATAAAAACATGTTAGAAATACAAAACAAAAAACAAACTATATAGCTAACAAGATTATCTAGCGACTGATGTAGCCGAATTTTGATATATGCGTTTTTACACGTTTTATGAGCTGTTAAGGTATCAATTTTTTTATTTTTTTAACAGCTTATAAAACATTCAAAAATGCATATATCAAAAATCGGCTCTATCAGTCGCTCGATAATTTTGTTCTTTATAATTTATTTTATTTCATCTTTCTACAATATTCTTAAGTTGATAAAAATAAAAAATGCCTAAATATATTTTTTTAAACAAATATCTAATACAAATAACTACACGACAATTAAAAATGGTACTGACACAGGTCTATTTTTAAATATCAAAATATATTAAATATTTTTTATTTGTTTGATTTTTATTTTTCTTAAAATTTAATAAGAATTGTTTATATAAAACCCCTTAAAAATCGGGTGTGTACCGTCCTCTAAAAACATATTTGATATTTCAGTTGTATCTGAATATTTATTTCAAATACTTACATTTTTATTTCGATTTAAAATAATATTGTTATTTTTATCCAAAAATAATATACCCAAGGAATTCAAAATTCACTTTATTGCCATCAGTTATCACCAATTATTATCAGTAAGCAATTATATAGATATTTTGTTATATCTTTTGAAACTTCTTAGTCTTTGTAATAAACCTATAATACTCACTACTATTTTTTATTTTTTTTTTACAAAACTAGGATATAGGATGAGTGATGTTAATTTTGAAAAACATGTTAAAATATTTTTATTTAAAAAATCTGTTTATTGGTATGAATTAGGTATCTTACTAATTTGCATGCATGTAATATAATTTATGCATTTATAACTTCATTATTATTTTAAGTGTGTAGACGATTAATAATTATAATTAACAATATGTAGATCATTAAAATATGATTATCGAGGGAACGTACATTATACAGAGTAAATTATTTGATTAATATTCTATTTACCTGTATATTATATAGTATATAGTTGTATTTCAGTAATATAGACTTTGACATGTTCAACAAGACTGCATTATTAACTTTGTCAACATATATTGGCCATAAGTTTTTATTTTTAAATAAATATAACATCATAATGTATTTAATCGTTTCAGACGCTTGCGGAGGAATAATCGAAGCAACCAACGGTACGATAACGAGTCCTTCGTTTCCGGACTTGTATCCCGGAAACAAAAGTTGTATATGGGAAATAATAGCACCGGCTCAGTTCAAAATCACATTGAACTTTACGCATTTCGATTTAGAAGGAAATAACGTGAGCTATTAAACATACATTGATCACAATCGTTTCGAAAACCAATTTATTTTACTAAAAATGTTTTTTTTTCATTTTTCAGTTGCACCAGGTGAGAAGAATAGTATATATTATACAAAACAATAATTTCAAAAAAACCTTTATCTGATTTCCATTACGCAAATCATATTATTGTACATAACTACACGTAATAACAGTATTGTCGAATGCCATTGTACAGTATAGAGTGCGCCAATAAAATTTCCGACGGTTTGTGATAGAAATGTATAACTTGGTAAAATTTAAAATATTGGTGAACTTTATTTAGTACTAATTGACTGAGTTGTAACGCATATGACGAAATGGTCCACACCATATTTAGATAAATATATTATCAAATATATATTGTCACAGTAACGTATGACTAACAATTATTGGTGTGTAAAATACGGTACATTTACATTTTATTAGGTTCAATAATATTCGTCAATAAACGTCTTGTAGTCCTTAGATTGTATACAATGAATAAAGTTTACATTTTCAGTCCTTATATCTAGGGGGTTAAGAACGGGCTTGAAAAAAGGGCTATGATTTAAATTGTGTACAACTGCACACTGTTTATCAAATTCTAGGGATCAATCACAACTCACTGATACATTTTTGATTACAGCAAGCTGTGATAAATTTTATCGATTAAATATAAATATATTGGTTTTTTTTCTACACTTTATTGCTCAATATTCTCTAATTGGCGAGTTGTAACTCGTATCCACTGGAAACACTCTGGTCACTGTCAGCGGCCAAGGTAGATCCATTTTATATTATGGTAAAACCTAATAAATCTATATTCTTCATAGTTCCTCAACAAAAAAAAAAAACCTTCAAAACCCATTGGCGCTGCCCTGTATAAGCATAAACTCGATTAAAAAAAAAAAAAACGGTTTTGTTTTTCTAAGGCCGAATGTGAGTACGACCGAGTGGAAGTGTATAGTAAAATTGGATCCGACAAACTCCGGAAACACGGTGTGTACTGCGGCCAGGAAGCACCGTCCATGATCACTTCGGAGGCGAACGCTTTGCGCGTGGAGTTTGAGTCGGACAGTTCGGTGCACAAGACTGGATTCGCTGCAGTCTTCTTTACCGGTAAGGAATTTCTGGATGCATTATACGCCTCCGGTCGTAACGATCATTGAAGATAATTCTTTTAAAATAGTAGTGATTGGGTGAGGTGACGCACGCAATATCGGGGTTTTAGAAAAATATATCAACGATTCCAGGCCATTTTTTTTGGGGGGGGGGGGAGGGGAAATAAATACTGGCACACAATCATCAGATATTCGAACGTGTCGTATTGATTTGATAACGGATTAGCTCGGATATTGTAAAATACAATTTAATAAAATGGTTTCGCTTCGCCACTGTCGGTAGTATAAGTGGAAAAAAATAGTGTTCAAAATCATCGTCCATAACTTCGTTTTTAACGTCATTTTCACAGATATGGACGAGTGTGCCGTCAACAACGGTGGTTGCCAACACGAGTGCAAGAACACACCCGGTTCATACGAGTGCACGTGTAACAATGGGTTCACGTTGCACGAGAACAAGCACGACTGTAAGGAAGGCGGTTGCAAGCACGAGATCTCGGCTCCTCACGGCAAGATCAGCAGTCCCAACTACCCGGACTCGTACCCCGGCCGGAAGGATTGCGTCTGGCATTTCACCACTACGCCGGGACACAGAATCAAAATGGTGAGTGTCCGCGTGTAGATCCTAACTTGAAATAAAATAATAAAAATAATTACGAGTTAACATCATAAGCTACAGGATGTTCCGATAGTGATCCAAAGCACACTGTACAAACACTTGAGGTGGTCGTTATCACTATAAAACCGTTTAACAATTATTAAAATTGGTCCCCTGAACCAATTGAACCTACAGGTTTTTGAAACAAAAAAAATTTTTCGCGCATTATCACCTGCCCCGTAATTTAACATTGTAGCGAATTCGATATCCGAACATAGAAATCTATTTAAGATGAAATAATGTTTGACTTCCTGTATGGTATCACACTATGCTACCCTATAAAACAATAAAAAAATTACCAAAATAAACGTTTTAGTATACCATATATGTATTTGTGATATTTCTTAAGGGCTTTAAGCATAACGTAGATCTCGATATTTGGCCACTAGAATTGTAACGGCAAACCCGGCAAATAATTTTTATGTTTGCGTATGGGGTTATAAGTTATGGTCTTTTGCAATAGCCAATATTATAGACGTTATTTATTAATTATATTCGTATATATTCTTCCAAGCTTTTCGATACGTTCGAAATGGAACCACACCAAGAATGTGCTTACGATCACATCACGTTCTACGACGGACCCACGCCAGATTCCCAGACGTTGGGTCGGTTTTGCGGTTCGAAGAGCCCACATCCCATAGTGTCCTCATCGAATCAACTTTACTTGGCTTTCAAAAGTGACGCTTCGGTACAACGTAAAGGATTTTTGGCTACGCACAGTACAGGTACGTGTGTTCGATAATATTTGCCAAAGAAAGCTGTACGAATTATTAGAGTATATAACATTGTGTATAAATAAGAGGAAATCTTCGAGAAAAATGTCTGTGCTCATATTGACGACAAAATATGTATAATCGGTAATTACCATAAGTCAAACTTATCTAGGTGGTAAAATAATATGACGTTGGTCTTTTTTATCTCGACTCCAAAAACGAAGTCGGTGATTTTCCGTGGAGATATTCTCTTTAAAAAATTAATATTCGTTAGAAACAGCCAAAAAAAAATGTTCAACATTATTATATTTTTCCTCTTTATTCAGTTTGTGGTGGCAGACTGATAGCTACGAATAACGTGAAACACTTTTACTCACATTCCAACTATGGCGATCTGAATTACGAAAGTGACGCCACTTGCGAATGGACCATCGAAGCCAAAGCCAATATGAATGTGCACTTGACATTCTTAACGTTTGAACTGGAAGAAGAAAAGGATTGCATGTACGATTACGTGGAAGTATGGAGCAGCTTGGACACGAGCGGGCCGTTTTTCGGAAGATTCTGCGGACCTACTGTAAGCACACTTTTTACTGATAAATATGAACAATAAATAAATTCACTGACGTAAATTGGTAAAAATGCAATTTGCCGCCACTCGATAGTTTTCAACATTTTTTTTTTTTGTAAAATTTGGGTTTTTATTATTCTACTGGAAATTAGTAAATTATAATAAATTAACAACTCCAAGAATTTTCAACCAACGTTTAATCGTATCATTGGTTGTGCGAATTTATTTATTTTTAAATTTTACAATCCTATCAACAGATAACATAATAAACCTGGGATTAATAGAAAAAAATCATTAATAATGAATGGATGTCGAGCAATGGAATATAATGAATATCCACTGCGTATTCCTTTTTTTTTTTACCGTTTTCAAACTATTATAGTTATTATATTATCTATTATTTTCAGTTTTTTCTGTTTTTCATTCAGCCGTATTCTCGACTTTCTCCGAGTCGGGGGAAAAAATGTGTTTCCAAAAACATCACCCAGCCGTTATTACTAGACTTTCCCATGTCGTAGGTCTTACCGTGCCGAATTCCTGAAATTGGCTTTTGCGACCTTTGCCAACAGTTTTACGCCTGACTGAACTTTTTCGTCAAATCATTGTCGTCTGACAGAGACATTCGTTAAGCATATGTGTATATTATGTATCCTGCAGATACGGTGTCGCGCGTTATCTGAATTATTTAAATACGAGAAATGTTGACTACTATATAATAATCTCGATTAAATTGTCTTGTGTTTTAGGGCGTACGTAGCATAGATTGAATAAATGAACATTATATACGTGTCCCAGTTCGAAACCCATTCCGCTTAATCGGTTTTTCACAATTTTTTTTTTTTCGGTTTCGGCATTCGCGGATTTACTCGATATATAGCTACAATAGGGGGACGAAATCGTAATACATTTGCTTATCGTTATAATTTTTAATATTTATTATCATTGTTTATTGATTAAAGCGAGGTTCGAGTTTTTATAAAAAATTTAGAATAGTATGTTTGATAAGTTTTTCGATTACCTTCTTTGTCAACCTATTCATCATAAACACTTTAAGAGTAAAGTAGCATCTTCTAGAAAGCGAATTCCAGTATCCGCCGCGGGTGGAATATTTTTAAAACTATAATTAATCAATCATATTATTTCCCAAAAACTTCGGTCTCCAACTATTACGGATGCCGATAAAATACATAAACCGGGATATACAAATGGCACTCAAAAACCGTTATACTTAAACGGTGTCACACTCATGAAAAGTTATACGTCCAAATTTTCCCACTCAAATGCTGTTGCATTGACAAGTAGTCTCACTCAATATGAGTTGCACTGACAAGTAGACTTACTCAACAGGAATTGCACTCGAGCTAGTATAATAATAAATAATTTCAAATTTTGGAAGGTTAAGCGGCGGTTTGTGACTTTGGGACATAGGTACTCCATGTACGAACGTATTATATGAGTGTTGGGGCTGAGTAGTTCGGGGTTTATGGGGCACGACCTCAATTGGATTTTAACTAAAAATGCCATTTTTTCGACTTTTGTTCTTCTTACAGAACCCGACCGACGTGATATCCATGAACGACGCCCTGTTGCTCCGGTTCAAGACGGACAGCACGATCGTGAGCAAAGGGTTCTCTGCATCCTACATAGCCGTGGAATCGATGGTGCCCAGCTCGGAGTACTCGTCGCAAATCGACGAAGACGACGTCGACCTGACTTTCCACAAGACCAAAACCAACAAGAAGAAGAAATCGTCCAAAAACAAGGTGATCGGGAGCGGTGGTCGTGGAAACGAAAACGACAACGACGACGAGGACGGCGAGGACGACGACGAGGACGACGACGACGACGACGACGAGGGTATGCTCGCCGCCAAGAGTCCGTGATAATACCATTATAACAATAATAGTATATTATTTATTATATTATACCCACCCTTGATAACGACGACGACGACGACGACGATGACGATGACGATGACGACGACGATGACGATGACGATGACGGACGATTATATTTATAACAAAAAAAAAAAAAAAAAAAACCTATTCTTAGTTTATTAGCGATTTTTCTCGAATTTTATCCCCTACACGAGACCCTCCCCCGCCAATTTATATATTATTGCCTATATTATCCTCGTGTGTACGTATAAACGGGCGAGTTCGTTTCGTCCTTTAAACTCCAAGTCTCGCGATGATAATATTGTATTTATGTGCCAATAAATATATATAGCGATGGAATACGTTTAAATGACGATAGAATAATGTACGTTTATTATTTTATTTCGTATTTCGAAGAATAATTTGTATTCGTGTGCGGCGTATTTCATTGTGATAAGTAATTTTTATGATCTGACTGATCTCATTATATTGTGAACTTTATTCGGTTTTTTGGACCCGTCGAGATCGCGCCAAGTAACCGGCTAATAACCTCCTATCTCCCGCACGCACGATACCATAATATTATTGAATTCTCCGGACTCCGATCTCCGTGTCGTTTTTTCAATAATATCTTCTTTTTTTTTTTTTTATTATTATTATTATTATTCTACCAGTATTTTTAAGGCGTTTAATTATAGTATTACGTTCGTACGATAATGTATTTAAAATATTTCTCTCTCTCTCTCTCTATATATATATATATATATATCTAATACATATGTCTATATCTAATACTTATATATAAATCGATTCGGGTAAAACGATTACACCGGTGAAATTATTATAATATTATGTGCCGATACAAAAAAAAAAAAAAAAATGAAAAAAAACTATCGTTGGGATCGGCGTACAGTTCGATACTGGAGTCGTACGCTACAATATTTTATTGTAATTGAGAAACTCCCAGTGTTTTTTTTTTTTTTTTTTTTTTTAATATCATTATTGTATACCTATTATTATTATTATTATTATTATTATTATTATTATTATACGAACAAAAATATTAAATCGTTGATAACCAATAATATAATCATTTTTCTCGTGTGTTTTAATAACGTCACATTTTTATTTCACCTACAAACTATTGGTATTATTGTTATGTTAACTGCAGTTTTGTATAAAAAAATACTGAAAATCACTTCCGAGAAAGGTATTTAAATTCCAGAGCTGTAGAGAACACTTAAAAATATATATATATAAATTTTAGGTGTGTACTGGAATACTCTTAAAAAAGTACTTATAAAATACTAGGTATTCAAATACATTCAAAATTACATCACCAGCTCACAATGAAAATGTTATAAATCATTTATTTTATTATTTTATTTTATTTTTGAAAAATCACCTTTTTTTTTACGAAGAACGATTTTATATTTATTTATTTTCATTTTTTGCCGTCTATTGATCTTGGAATTTCTTTAATCCGATTACTGATTTACCGAGATACAAAATATGAAAAAGTTCTAACTCGTGCAAAATTAGTAATCTATAAGAAAATAAGATCATTTAGTTAGAAACTTTTCATTTTGAACTATTATACTTAAGATTGGAAATTGTTCTATTTAACAACATGATTATTTGTTTATTCAGAATAAAAAGATTATACTCGTGAAACTTTTTCATTTTCAACATCATATTTTAGTTGATTGTATGACTTGACTAAAAATTGAGAATTGAGGTTAATTTAATTAATTGATGTTAATTTAAAGTTTTTTATTAGACCTTATGGACTTTTAATAATAGTTTAATTGATGAGTGTTCACGGAGAAAAAACGCCATTGTAAACTTGAAAACACTTTCCTGAACAATTTGTTATTTCACGTTAGAATTTTTTCATTCTGAGCCTCCAAGGCGACGAATTTAATTTGTTTAAGTAGTGCGTTTAAATATTTTAAATATCTTTCATTTTCTTATGAAAAAAAAGGTATGTGTAGTAGGTTTTTTGTTATTAAAAAAAAATATCTATAGTCGATTAGAGCAATTTAAAGAGCAGAATAAAATTTACAAATATTCTGAGGAAAAATATGCAATTAATGGTAAAACTAGAAAGTATTTAATTTTAAGTACCATTGAAAAATATTTTAAATACTATTGTAGATTTAAGGATCTTTTATAAAAGTGTTTAAAAATGTTTTTGAATTTTTTCACTCAATTACTTTTCCAGATGTTTGATTTATTTATGACTCACATATGCGTAAATATATTACTTTACAAACACAGGATAATAATTAATTTTTTCTTTATTAAAAAATATAGCGACACGATTATTTTAATATTCAATAATTTATTACGTTAATTAGGTATATTATATTTGTTTTTGATAATACTATTATGTATGTTGTAAAACAAATATATCTGTGATATTATAGGTTTAATTATTACTAATCAAACGATGATTTTCATTGATAATTTGTTATACGAATTAAGCTACAATAGATAACAATAATTAGTGTCGAGATTAAATAATTACAAACAAATTTTAATTTTAAAACATAAAATAAAAAAATTAAATTGTAATTTGACATTTCATATATTATAATACTCGGTTTTTAGGGAATTTTAACTAAAAATATTGTTTTAAAGTAATTTATGAAAGGTTCCACATCAGTATGGCTTTTTACTGCTGTATGATTAAAATATATTTTGTTAAAAAAAAACACACTTTCAAAAACAAAAAAATGGCATTATAATATTTATGCTGTGGTCTTAGAGCATGCGAGTCAAAATGAGTAGATATATTTCAGTTTTAAGTTTTCGGGTTTAAAAACAGTTTCGATTTTTTCCGGGCTTCAGGTTTAAAAGAGATTTTTACAGTATTTTGGTGTCCGGATTTGAAAAAAATTTCAATTGGTCCAAAGGTACTAGTGTACTATTGCCGTATACTCGTAGTCTCAAGTGGGTCTTACGAGTATACATTATGCATTATGCGCGGGCTCGTTATAAAATTTAAAACATTTAAAATGTATGAAAAAAATGTCGTTATAGTATTTACAACTATTCAATCGCAATCATTTAATTTATAAGTAGTTCCAATTTTTAAGTAACATATTATAAATTAAGGCTTTTATTTACATATACATATATCTAAAATTATAATAATACATATTAAAAATAGATTATACGACTTTTAATTAAATAGATACTGTAAATATAATTTATTGATCTCACAAGTAACAAGTAATTTCGTTAAAGTATAATAAACGTACACATTTGTTTCAATAACAAATTATATTTATGAGTTTATAAATTAAAATAAAATTTTAATTTTTCCAGTTTGAGTTTTGGGGTTTGGAAATGATTTAGATTTTTCTGGGATTTCGATTTTCGGGTTAATTTCAGATTTGAAACCGGTTTTCATTTATTTGGTTCAAAAACCGTTTTGACTTCCTGTTTAAGAATTATTATAATATAAGTAACCTATTTTATTATACAATTTCTAGGTTACAATAATTAAAAGAAAATATTATTGGGGTTTACAATTTACTACATACACTGTGATGATATGTAGATATAATATATGTCATTTTTCATAATTTTCCACCGTATTCGTTCGATGGTGCCAAGTATATATTATGGCGCGTTAATTTATTATACAATTTCGCGAGAAATTAAAGAGTTATAATTATAACCTATATCTAAAGTCATATTAGCAAATTATTATATTTTTATTAAATCGTATTTTTTTTTGTATTATACTCGATTACATATTATATTCGATTTAATTGTTTATTGTTCTAAAGTATAGTTAGAGTTCATAAATCATAATTTAACATAGATACTACATAATATATTAAAATAATGCTACGAAATTCGGTAGGTACAACAAATTAGTTAAAACAATATGACATTAGGTATATATATAAATATATTATCACTAAGTTTCTTCCTTTCTCGCAAAATGCCATCCTAAATTAAAGTGTCACACTGTTTATCACTGTTTATTAATTTCTTCACCACTGAGTCCCCCCCCTCCCATGTGGTACCTACCTGTAAATTTACATGAAATTATGAAAAACGGTGGAATACAAATGGTGCACGATTGATCTCCAGTGTAACGATATTAATTTATTTTATTTTGATAACTCGTTTAGATAACGATAATATATTTCCTAAAATTAACATTTTACGTTTATTATTTGGATTGAAAAATATATATCGTATGAATATAGTGTATAAAAATTATTATCGTTATCAGATATTATAAATTATTTAAATATAGGCAATATATTATATATACTTATGTGACGAAACTCCTACGATTGAATAAATCGCAATAATTTATGTTGACGATAATATCTGTCGCACAAAATCTCATCACCGTTTATATATTCTATACGATCATTATGACCGTCAAAATATAACACGCGACCTTAAATAATTTATCAGCTACGCAAATCATGTGCCGGACGTATATTATGTGAATATCATATGCGCAACGTTTATAAGTAATACAAATAAGTAGTAATACTTCGTATCGACACTATAATGTTATCAATATAAAATATAATTATTGATGTAGAACTATGTACAGATAATATTTTTTTTTTAATTAATATAGGTACATAATGCAATAATATACATTTATTCGTCGTTTATACTTATATGAGTATTTATCTCATACAGACGTAGGTAAAGTTATAAAATGGTGAAATTTGGATACCGATGAAATCTAAATTATATCGCCTTTATGGCAGAAATCGGGGAAAAATCACTAAAAACTCGATTTACCAAATTAAAATTAAAATACAATTGAAGATTTTGAAAAACTTGAAATCAAATACCGTCGGGGGAAAGTATTTTCGAAATCGACAATCAAAATTTTAACGAAAAACATTGGGTAACGGTATATAAACAATAATTATACTTACTAATAACTTTAATGTACTAATAAATATTATGCTTTAATATTATGGGTTAAAAAACGAGACAACAATACATACAAGTGAATATCTCAATCATTTTCTACCACCATTATTTATAAATCGATTTGAAAATGGCGAAAAATAAGTCATCCGTCAATTTTCTGTCAATTTTTTTGTTTTAGAAAAATGGTAGATAAGCAAAAAGCGGGCCCCACTTCCAAAAGTGGGACAAAAAGACAATGGGTGTCAAACCTCAAAAATAGGACAACCTCGCTAAACACGAGACTTAAGGGTATTTGAAACATAATTTTAACAATATAATAAAAATACCGAATGTAATAAACTCTGCGAGTTATTTTATATTTTAATATTAAGTATATAATATTCCTTTATAGATTTTAAGAATTAAAATGTTGGAAAACAATTTTGAAATCAAAAATCATGATTTAGATTTTCTAAATTTCTAAATCTATATTGATTGGTTTGGAAATTATGTCAAACTCTGAATCTAATTATTATGTCCTCTTATGTATAGTCTTATCAGTTATCGCGCAAAACACCTGATGTTTTTTCTCCTGCAGCACTATTAAAACTCTACCACTTGCACACGTTGTGTCTTATGCAATGCAATTTCCTCACGACCATTACTCTTTCTGTAATCTCTGATATTTAAAAAAAAAAAATCGTCTCATCGTATTTTATCAAAATGTTATGAATTTTATGGTATAATTTGGAATTCTCAGACCCTTTTCTGAAAAATAATTCCTGCAAGGTACGTCTTTGACACCGGCAGAGTGATTATCGTTATAATATTTTAAACATATTTTCTCCGGTGATCTAAAACGAGAATATTCGAGAACAAATTATTATCACATCGAAGTGGTATATTATTTAATATTACCAAATTGCATCTCGTGTATATAATTATATGCCGCGAGACGATTAAAAATAAATATATGTTCGTTTCGCAAACGTTTATATGTATTAATATTAAATAATAATATATAACATCTATTCGTGTCTCTCACTCCAAATCATTTGTATAAAACGATCCATTTTATATAGGTTGTTTTTCATAATGCAATATATAGACTGGCATTAACGCTCGATCTCCGAGACGAAAATAATAATTATGGTATAATCATCGGTGATAATTACGCTGCTATAAACAGGCTATTTTGCAAATGATTAAGTGTATTTTTAACGCGTTTATAATACGTTTCAATATGGTTATTAATTATTAATTTAGACACTGAACGATGATGACCTAAAAGATCTAAAATGCCCTAAAAAAAAAAAAAAGGAAAAAAAACCGCATTTACGATTTAAAATAAATTAAAAGAATGCCATAAAAAAAAAAATAATAATAATAAATAAAATAATACCAAAAATAATTCAAACCCAACTGCGGAAACCGCGTTTTCCCATTTTATTTTTGTATAATATATTATTGGATTCAACAATAGCGTATAATATTGTAAAATATGTCAACATGCATTATGAATGAAAAATAAAATCCTTTACTGTATTGTCGGACATTCATTTCGGGTAACGACTCCGTAAATGCAGCCATACAGCGAGAACTGCAGCAAATATGCACGTTATTTTCGATTACAAAATAAATGACAAAATATTACATTAAATCATTATTTATACACGCGTAACCTATATTATATACCATTATAATATAGGTATGCGTTTATACGGTTCGTATTAGATTTCTGTGTTTTAATTATTGTGTTTATGTACAATAACGGCTAATTATTATCAGAGCAATAATAATATTCTGTTGTAAGTCTACTGAATAAACTATAGTACATTGCATGTGCAACGTGTGATTAAACCCCAACACGACATTATAAAAATGTACCTACACGATAAAATTATAATAAAAAAAAAAAAAAAAAAAAAACTAACGACATCTACAAATTATTGTGTTGTAATATTTTAAAACGCGATGACATTTTGTTTTACAATAATTATTATTATTATTAGGTATAAGCCGTACAACGTAATATTACACAATGATTTTAGTGTTGTCATTTTTTCGCAAATAAAATCAAAATGCACGTACAAATCTTGGTAATCATAACAGTGTATAATATTATGCTATGATATCACTTATCAACTTATCGATTAAAACGATAATTGGATAACTGCAGTTTAAGTACATATTTATATTTTTTTCGTTCGCAAATGCATCGTTTTATAACAATTAATTTCAACCGTATTAATATATTACTCAATCCGTAATTTATTTCAATCGTTTTCGTTAATTAATTATTATTACATGATAATCGCGATTGTTGGACACACGATTTAGTCGCATTAATTACCGCACTACATAAAAGTGCACGTCATCTTTGTAAGCATATATTGCCCTTGTCATAATTATTATCATAACTCATAATGATAACATAGTGTCTTGATAATAATATAGGATATTATTATTACTATATGTGTATTACTAAACAAAATGTAATAAATAGCTATGATTTTTTATGTATAATTAATTTATTACTGTGTATAATCGTTATATTATGATTATTGATTTTTTTACTTACTCGACGTTTAAAAAAAATATGTTATAATAATCAGGGAAAATCATTGGGCCTACACCAAATACTTATGTAATTAATGAGACTGATAAGAATATGGAAACGATAACGGTTTTACGAAAACAATGATAAATTATTGCTAACGCATATGTGTATAAACGTTTCCCTGAAAAGGCAATTTTTATCGATTATTATTAAATGAAATGATTTTTTTTTTTTTCATTATTTTAACATATAATATTAATTTAATATTGTTATATATCACGTAAATTGATATTTTGTTTTACGTTATCATATTATACAAATCAAAACAACAAAATCCATTATAAACGAAAAAAAAAACAATTTTCAAGTCAAATAACGGACGAAATATGATCACACTATAGGTACAATAAATATTCAGTAAAAAAATATATTTGATCAATACTCGTGTATGACGGTTAAATCTACATTGAAATCTATATCTAAATCTATATTGCGTAAGACCAAAATATTTAGATCGATATAAGATGAGAAATTAAAAATACCTATTCGTGTATCAGAGAACAAATAAATACATCTTGATTTTTCTTTCAAATAACTCTTGATTTTACTTTTGAGAATATTTTTACTTTGTTTTTGTTACTTTTACAAATTTCATTATATTTTAAGGGTGTCTTTCTAAAATACATGTTACTCGACCCGCGTAGAAATATACACGAAAAATACTATATAAAAACTTATTATGGATGCGTTTAGTTTAAAATATTATCGTATTTACCTAGCTATCTGCTTTGTTATATTTTTTTATGATTGAGGGTTTTACACCCGCAGGGTAGTTGGTTTATGTATAATTTTCTTATTATATGATCATTATTATCAATATATGTATATATATATATATCGCTGAATAAAATAACAAGAATACGGATTTGTAAAATCAAAGCTCAAAATTCTCAAAATTGATGATTTTAAAGATCAAAAACCTAAATTTTAATAGAAATAAATCACAAAGAACAATATAAATGTAATATTAATCAACGAAACAGAATTTTAGCAAATTATAAAGCAATATTTTAATTTTTAAATATATTTATAATACAATAAAATTTAATGTAGACACCTACCTATATAAATGATAACATTTACCTTTATTTTATATCGACTCGTGGATCTTATATTACATTATGTTTATATATTCTGAATTTTAATTAGTTACCAGGATTCTTGGATATGTACCTTACTACTATTATATTTATTAGCAATTATAAAACATTAAAAAAAAAATTATTTTTAATCGAAATTCTTATTATAATAAAGATTTTTTGAATCTAAAATCCAAATATTGGACAATCGTACAAATACATCATAATTTTGACTTTCAAAGCCGAATGATTAGAAATCGTGAAACCTCTCAACTATGTCGCAGTGGCTAAAGTTGAAATTTGTAAGTACCTATAGTTTAACTGAATCTCGCTACATTTGCACAACGACTAGAATACAATGCACATAAATATTTAAATATTCTAATAAGTGATATATTACAATATTGTTAAATAATATACATTTAAAAAGATGTATTATCTATATTTTTATTTTTAGTATTTAAAAAAAAAGTTTTGTAACAAGTATTTTAAAGTATTAAAATATTAAAACGTATATTTTTTAGATACTTTTCTTATTTCTTCGGAGCATTGAAATCCGCATGCTGAACAACGACGAATATAAATAAACTAATAATAAGACAATTATTATTGTCTTCGTGTGTGAACTATCCGAAAAAAAATTATTACAACAATTATATTCTAAAAATAACAATTATTTGTCGTGTGCCGTAGTCGCCAGTCGGTGACGTAAAGTAATATACTTTCATTAACGTTCGATGTATATCAACGGACCTATAATATTTTTGAAAATTCACAATATATCGTGTCGAAGATTTTTGATCGAATAATTGCCCTAACGCGCTTAATTTATGATTTTAATTATTATTTTTTTTTTTTTTTTACTAACGATTAACGTGTATCGATCGATCTATTGATTGATAAATCGTCCGTATGATATTTTAATGACCTGTAAGTCTATAGTCAAGTTTTATAGACGCATGTCAAGTGCAAATTTCTAAGAATTTCTAAAATTATATGTATTTAACTTACCTACATATGAATTACGAATTGCAGAAAAGAGACATTTCCATTAAATGACATTTTACAGGGGGCATAAAAAATTGTCTGAGCAAAACTGGGAAGGAACTAAGTGTAAAAATTAACGAATTGCCTATTATTATCTATCATTATAAAAATAAATCATCTTGATATTTCCAAAAATGTACCATTGGTAGCCATTTTAATTTGATGGACACGTGTCCTTTCGGCACTTAATCATTTTAATCGAATTTAATAAGAATATTATACGACAAATAATATCTATCCCGCTGGTAACTAAATTAACAAACTCCTATCCGTATACTAGCTAGTATACCTACGGACCAGACGAACAGACGGATAGACGAACTGACGGACGAACAGCGGGCTTATAATAGGTGTCTAAAACTTATGTTTAGAAATTTAAAACCTGTTTTTGCAATGAAAAGTCTTATATTTTTAAACAATTTAAAAATCTATTATTTTTGTATTTAATTATGATCATAATGTTGCTAGCAGATTGGCCACTGCTAAATTGTTTCCCAAAATCCGGAAACTGATTTCATTGGAATGTAGGGCCTCAGGCGTTTGAAATCTTTCATTTTTGAATTCATTATGAAAATATTGCTTGTGTAGAGATACTTGGTATTAATATATTATATTTTGAGTATGCTTCATGTAAACAGTTATCCGGTAAAAAAAAAAAAATATTTGAAATCCAATAATAATCGATGAAAAAAATAATCGAGTAACACCTACCCGGTGCAACTCCTTATAGTGAGATTTCTTATAAGTTCAACACTTTTTGAGTATAAAACTTTGAATTTGTAACTCCGTTTGAGTATGACACCTTTTATGTACTTAACTTTTTTTGAGTATAACACCTCATTAGTAGAATTAATTTTGAGTGCAATTCGTATACCTACCTAGGTTTATGTATTTTATCGGAAATAGTATTGGTTAATTAATTCGTTTTAAAAATATTCCACTAACTGCGAAAGATGCCGTTCGCTTTCAAGAAGATATTCGTTCACCTCTAAAGTGTTTCCGATGATTAGGTTGACAAAGTAATAGTAACCCAAAAATTTATCTGACTTACTATTCTCAGATTTTTATAAGACCTCAAACATCGCTTCGCTGGGTTCTCGCCTGAGTTTAACGGATTTTACACATCAACATAAATACAATCAACATTTAAAAAAATCTGACGATTTAAAATACATTTATAGTCAAATATAATTTTCTTCATCGTAGTTTTCGACCTTTAAGACCATACTGACAAACATATTCCCTGTCATTTATCACCATCTCTCGACAAGATTCGCCACTATACGTCTAGTTCACTCGTCTCATGTTTAACGTCACTTGTTCTTCCCATCTTAACCTGGGACGTCCAAAGGGTCTTTTGCCTGTTAGACAATTACGTTATACCATGTCCATGTGTATAAAAAACTCAAGGATTTGAGGACTAAAAAACACAGGATTTGACAAAATTTAAAAGTGAGAAAAAGACTAGTGTCCCTTCTTAAAATCCAACGCCTTTTCGATTTTTTTTATTTTTATTTTTAATAACTCACCACGTAATTGATCACAAATCAATAAAACACCAACACTTATCGGAGAAGACATTTTGTCTCCGCTTTCTGCTTTCGACTAAAATGTAGCTATGAAACAGTTGAACGTGTAAACATTAAACACTTTCGATCGGGTTTCGACGCGTTTTCGTGCGGCGTAGTCGTTCGACCCGTGTAAATCCGCCTCAACAAAAACGTCGGAAAAGGTCTCGAAAGTCGATTTCAGAAGTTCGGGGCGATAATACGACTTTGCGGGAAAACGTCTAGTGATAACGGAGTACGGACAGACGGCAAGTTGGAAAAAAACGTTTTTTCTTCCCAGCGTCTAAAGCTTGAAGATAAAACGAAAACCCGGACGAATGATATACTTTAAATTTATTTATTTATTATTATTACATTTCAAAACGACCGGAGAATCGTTTGTAAACGGTAAAGGTAAAGACGTATGCGGCAAGAAAAAATAGGTAAGAATAGGTCCTAACTCACTAATATTTTATTTAGCATTTTGTGGCGTTTGATCTATTCAAAGAATTATAAATAAGGAAAATTCAAAAACATTTTTTAAATGAGATAAGTCACTATATGCTTTTCGTATGCATTATGCATATATATGATTTATCGAAAACCGGATGTGTACCTAATTGCCAATAGAATTCCTCAAGAGTTCTTGTACAATTTTCGTTTTTCGTGAAAGTCGCGAGAGCATAAAAACAAACACGGTATAAGTAGGTATTCTGATCGTATACATTTGACACGATGTGAACTTTGGCCGCGTCGTCCCATCGTTGAATTCGACAGAACGCAATAATATGATGATTAATCGTTTTGAGATTCGAAAAGTCAACGAACGTTTATCACACGTCTAATCTAATTAGTGTATTATATAGACACTCATCCCACTCTTAATTTCCGGCCCCAGATCGTCTAAATAATATAATAATATTATTTGCGTAGGCGTAAATTTAAGTATACAATTAATTTAATTTGTTTTTTTATTTAAATCCTTGTTTTAAAGTGGTTTAACGTTGTTCTACATCTGGCCACTAATTCAGAATCCTTGCAGATCCTTTTTTCCACACATTCGCTTATAGATTAGGTTTTTATGAGATTTATCCTCAGTCTTACCCACTCCTGCAGCGTCTATCTAATCTACATTTTATAATATTCACATGTATCATATACCCGCGCCGGTATACTATTTTCCTTTAGATTTCCTATCCATTCCCGTCTTTTCTCTCCATAACTTATAGGTTTTCATCCTAAAATACATTTTGTCGTTTGCGAGTTAGGTATACCGACTAATCTATTCAGGAAATATCTGATACTCTTATCCGAAACACTTGGTATTGAAAAAAAAAAAAAAAAAATTGTGTACATTATATATAATAACCATAACAATAACAATAATAATTCTCTATATTGTATTGATGTATATAATAATATGACACGACGTCACGACATTACATTTTTAAGTCTAGACGTGGATAATTATTATTACCTACTTTCGTTTACACGATTACCCAAATAATTAATTAATAATTGTTGACAATTAATTTTTTGGCAATTCAAATGATTATGTATGCGAATCAAACAATCGTATTGTTATTGACATTTACGTGACATGAATTTAAAAATCGCGCGGAACGCAATAATTTATATATAATATATACTATAATATTGCATCTATGTATTATAATATTATTTATGATATATAATATTGACGTAATATTGAAAACGCATAAAAAGATACTTTCTAAAGTGTTAATATCGTCTAATATTTAAAATTTATATATTATAATATATATTAAAAACTGGACGAGAAAATTAATTACAAATAAATCGAGTCTAAAAATTAGGTATTACATATAATATGCAAATAAAGTGTTTATATTAAAAAATAAAAATAAAAAATCAATAAATCTGGTTTATCAAGAATTTTTATTATTTTATTATATTACAACTGTATAATAATCTATTAATTTTGCTTATAAATGGTATTTTTTTAATGATTAGACTTTACAAATTAAACACCAAATTTTGGTATATTTACTATTAAACAGTATAAGTATAACGTTAAACGTGTCAAAAAACTATTGAAACAGATAATAAAAACCGTAACAGAAACAATAAACGAAAAATTCGACGTACAAAATACAACGATAAACGAAAAGAAATTAACGTTTAAATTATCATAACGTCAAACACTGAAAACTCCATAACGTTAAATTTTGTTAAACGACAAACTTTAAAAACTTGATAACGTTTAGATGTCATAACATTAAAAGATATCAATTATATTGGATTATTTAACATAAAAATAAAATCAATTTTAACACAAACATTATAATTCATGCGTATATAATATGTATTGAACGAATAAAAGTGATAACTGATAATATTAAATGATAATTATTATGACTTATGTAATTATTATTACATTTATTATTACTTATATCTAATGCAATAAGTAGTGTAAATTGCGAGTACTCATTTTGTTCTGATCGTTCTTTTTTTTCTTCTGTTCTTGTGGTGAACAAATATTTTCTAACATTACATTAAACGTATCGAGAAAAAAAAAATAGAAAACGATAAGTAACAGAAAAAAAACAGTAAAAGCTAACAACTTGATAACATTTAAATTATCATAACGTTAAACAATAAAGAATTGGTAATGTTTAAATTGTATAATAACAGAAAAAAAAAACTTAACAACGTTTACATTTTAATAACGTAAAACATTACCCATAAATTGTATAACGTTTAAATTGTAATATCGTTTAAACGATATGCATTTTTCTTTATATAAGTTCTGATATTATGATATGTATTAATTATTTATATTCTATATATGTTACATATTTCTATATTCCGATTAATTTTTAAAAAGTACAAGTAGGTATATAGACTTTTAAAATCAATATAAAGCAATATGACTGTATTAATGATAAATATAAGTATATATAATACATATATTTAATGAATAATATTAATATTTGAGTATGTATAATATTGTTATATTTTCATCCCTTCCACATATGAAAAGTGTACCCAATTTTCGCGTGCAACATGTAACGAACGTTTATTAAAAGTGTTTAAAAAATACTCAATTTCATATAAATGACTTTGGACTTATTGTATTCGTACATTTTGTTCGATGTGTCACTAAAAAAAAAAATCGCCACTATATTATGTACAGGTATGTGAATTTTCACTAATTTGTGTGCATAAAAAAAAAAAAAAAAAAAACGCAATTTACGGCATTAAAAAGTACAGTTTTAACTATGTCGATACGTAAGTCGATTCTTTATGAAATCAATTAACTTGAATATAGTAATATACCGTTTTCTATATAAAAAAACAAATAATAATAATAATAAATGCAAACACACATAATATAATATTATGTAATATGTATTATATTGTGTACATAAACTACATAGCTGGTATGTAATTACTGTTTGTTTTAAAAAGTAATTATTCTAACATTAATATTAAAATCTATATTATATTGTATAATGTTGTGCAGCTTAAGAATAGAATGTATCGTACAATGATCGTTTATTTATTTTTAATTTTTTTATTAATATTTAATATAACAATTGTGCGGTATATGCTACCTATCAGAGCTGTAGTCTTAAAAGGACGTCGTAACTGCAAATTTTCAATGAAAAACTTACAATAGCATTTTTCATTTTTATCAACTTACAAACGTGTTAGAGACACGAAACGAAAAACAAATTATAATATTATTTGGCGACTTACGTAGCCTTTTTTCGACATATTCATTTTTTTTTAAATTTATAGTTATTGAAAAAAAATTAATTTTTTAACAACTCGTAAAAATGTACACGTAAAAAAACAGCTACGTAGGTCGCTAGATAATTTTGTTTTTTATTTCATCTCTCTACGATATTCTCAAGTCGTTAAAAATTAAAAATGCGTAAACACGTTTTTTTTTTTTTAACAAATATCGCACTCGCACAACAATAAAAAATGGTATTGACACGAGACTATTTTTAAATTACTTTTAAAATATATTCAAATTGTTGGATTTCCAATTTTATAAAAATTTCGAAAAAATTTCCCGTACAAAAATGCTTAAAAATTTGGTGTACGACGTTATCTTGAATGGAAAATTTGGTAGGCGAGAAAACATTTTCGAGGGTACTTTTTTGTTAAAATTATTTCCGTTAAACCGCCACAATTTTTAACAACTTAATTTTTCTGGAGAGACGACTATATATACGTATACAATATCCTCTAATGGGACTACCTAATCCTATAACGGAATTGTTATACCCGTGCCGTGCAGTCTATGTTAGACCACAGAATAAAAGAATCAGAATGGTCACTGATAAGAATTTACGCAGGCAGCATAGGACGGCGTGAAAATCAGTCGCCATGTTTTCGGGTGCGATTTTATCATTATTTATACAGTGTTTATATATTTGTACCTAATATATCGGTATAATCCGACGTACCGATATCACAGAATATTCTGTACTGATAACTTGATAGCGTAGGACAGTTAACTGATAGCGTCTATTGTGGTATAAATTATGTGGTATAAACAATGATAACATCGCACCCGAGAACCATGGCGACTGATTTACGGATTTCGGCTTAGTGTCCACCCCCGGCCCTAGTTAGACTATATCTACTAGCTTGTATAAATTATTTTTATAGTGTTTGCGATCTCATAGATCATAATATAATAATATATACCAAGTATAGTATATAATTTTTAGGGTCACGATTATACCTGTATAACGCAGAGACGTCGTCCACGCAATTGTAACGCCTGCCCTCTCTACCGTCGAAATCCAAAATGGTATCTCGAAACTCGATATAGTGTTTATGCAATTAATCGCATACGACGGCCCGTGAATGACACCCGATTAGTTGCATAAGGACTTGATTTGGCGGGAGGGGGGGGGGATCAAATAGTGGGAGCAGTTGAACCAACTACTAATTCACCACGGTCGAATGTGCGTATATATAGATTTTCCGACGATTCCATTCAAAAAATTATTCGAGCATACCGCGAGACGAGACTTCGCACAACAGGTGGGTTTCCGATACTCGTTTCGATGTACGGATGTATAATATTATCTACAATATATGTGTAGACCTGTTTTTATTTACTCGTAAGTATAATAATTTTTTGTATGTCCGGTATACCGTCGTTACGAAACTCAACATCGCAATGGAATCCGACTCTGTAAACCATACGATTATGCTAAACGATTCTTAAATATAAGGGGAAGAGCTTTCCCCTTCTTTTCATAAATTAGCAAATTTCGATGACGGTGAAATTAACATTGACTAGTTTACTATTGATATATATATATATATATATATATATATATATATACATAAATGTGTATATATATAATATATGTAGTTATAACATATACAAGTATGTACCTATATTATGTAAAAAATAAATAAAATACTTATGAACTATACAATTATTAAAAATATATAGGAACGACAATAATAATACTATAATATTTGAATAATGCAACAGTATTATTTTCATCGACAAAATTTTTATTCGGATATAACTATATATAGGTACCTACTGCAGTCAAATGAATTGTAGATTTGTATAGTGTTTGAGTAAACGTATTTAAAAACTTCACAAAATTAGTACCTATTCAAGAAGTATTTACTATTTAGTATATAATTTTACCAAGTATTAAACTTGCATATATATATATATATACACCAATATCTTTATTTAATCAAAATTGTCTACATTATTATGGAAAACGTATAGTAATAATAATGTTTGAGTTCAAATGATGATGGGGGATAAACCAAAAAAATAGCCATACTATAATGTATTAATACTATTAAAAACACAATATGTATATAACAATATTATAATAGGTATATTATGATTTATAGGAATTTGGAAGAGTTTTAATAAAAATCTTTCGACTATAAGAAGAAGAACTATAATATAGCATTTAAATAAGGAAAGTATATGAAAATAATTGTAAATATATATTTTCAAATAAATAATACGGTACTTGAATATTCGTATATTTTGAGCAAAGCGAAAAATCTACTGATTTTACAATAGAATTTTGTTTTGGTAGAAAAAACTTTTTGACTATAGGAAGAATCGAGTAGGACTTTAGAAATATTTAAAAATTCTCAAATTTCCGATAAGGTTGTCTACAAATATCGTGATTACACAAAAAATAGATATTAGTATTGTTGGTCAATCAATTTTTTATAGTTGTTAGATTTTAATTTCTCATACAAGCAATTTCTCAAAATTGCTCATAGGTAATCTGGATCTCTAAAATTTTGATACAAGGTTTCAGAAGGTTAGTACGTAAAATGAGGATCAAGTTCACAAAGAAATATTTCAAATTAATACTATAAATTATACTATATGTAATATGTGTACCTATTACTACCTACTACTTATTATTCTGTTTTATTAATTTGAATAGGTGTACTGTTTTAGACAGTATCTTTCAATAAATTACAAAATTGTAATGTGTAATGTTGACAGTTGATTATTTTTTATTAAAAGAACATAACAGAACCAAAAAAACAGAATATACATTTTTCCCCGAATTTGAACAGACGGCGCCACGGGAAATGCTTGTCGCAATTACGCAGGTACAGAATCTAATCATTTAGAAATATGGCGTAATACTCATGTGGAATTGAGAAAAATTATATTGGTATTGAAAAGCAATCTAACCTGACATTTGCGAGGTGGCAGCCAGAGAAAGGTAGGCTAATACCTATAGTTTTACGTACTTACGTTTGTATATACTAATAAATCCGAGTAAATCGTGTAATCAATTGTTTATAAACGAAACATTGACGTCAATACCTACCCGAATTTGAAAGAAACAGAAATATAACGATGTACAGCAGTATTCTAATAGAGTACCTATGTATATTTATTGCACAAGCACATCGTGTTGAAAAGAGTAAACATTGTATACGGTAAATGAAGGAGAAGTCCAACAAGAGTATTATTTAGAAATTAGAATATATCTACGTAGAAAAGTGATTCAGTTTAAAACGTCCTGCTTGCTGTGTACCTAAACAATATAACTATTCAATTGAAAAAAAAAAAAAAATGATAAAGAATGAGTCATTTTGTTTAAAAACTGACCGTCGATCGACGCATTGTAGTACTTATATATTATTTCCGGCGTGATATGTCAGCATCCAATTATACGGTAATTCGTTTAAATAAATAACATATAGATATACGTATTTGTCCCGGTAAGTATATATATTTGAAAGTTTTTAATAATACACTATACTATCGATTTTCCCTGTATTTATACCGTAAAGTAAGTATTTTTATTCACGTTCACTCGAAAAGTTTGCGCAAATAAATATGTAATTTATAGTACATTTTTTAAAATTTTTTTTTTTTAATTCGTCGAGATAGAATCAATGAACCGCGGGTATTAATATGACGTGTTAACCATCACGTATACCAAAATGATGTTTATTGCTTATATTTCAAACCAATTAACCTAAAACAGACGGCCATTAGTATAATGTAAACGGCATTGTACCTATCGTTATATTATCACTATTTTAAACAACGTTTT
Source organism: Pemphigus obesinymphae (assembly GCA_025469235.1). Classification (NCBI taxonomy): domain Eukaryota; kingdom Metazoa; phylum Arthropoda; class Insecta; order Hemiptera; family Aphididae; genus Pemphigus; species Pemphigus obesinymphae. The sequence goes on along the minus strand of JAIPRL010001553.1, from coordinate 47,674 downwards.
TTTTCTCTGTGAAAGTTAATATTAATAATTAATTTAATTATAGTTTTTTTTTTTTTTTTTTTTTCTCTTTAAGTATTGTATATTTATTATTGACCGTACAATTTAAATACGTTTCAACGTATCATACAATATGTACATTGTATATGCCGAATCGCCGAACATCGGCGGTCACGGAGTTTTTGATATTTTTACACATCGAACGTATATGGACGGGGGTGACTCGTCGATTTTCCATCATATTTGTATTTGTGGCCCAATATTACGAGTCAGTCGTACTTACACACAGTAATATACGGACACGAAATACTATATTGAGATCTACTTACTATATATTCTATTTTTTTCGATCCAATTGTAAAAAAAAAAAAAAAAGTGGTTGGTACATTTTCGTTATCCATTTAAACCTATTTTCATATAGACCACTGCCCTTTTTATCTCAAACCTGCAGATTCCACTGTATATTATATAATTCATACCATGGGACACTTAGCGGACACACTATATGTCCTAAATGTATAATGGAAAACGAGCAGTATCGAGTATCGTTGTCGAACAACTATAATTATAACAAAAATAGTTTTCTCAAAAATTAACCGAACGTGTCATAGAAACAAATGATTGTAAGCGAATGAGTTTGGTACCTATCGAAATGTTTGTATTTTTATGTATACATACACAAACACATTTATATATTATATATTTATATATATATATATATATATATATATATATATATGTATGCAGTGGCGCCGATCTCTATATCTCGGCTAGTATGGCGAGTGCCACAGTGAATGCAGGGAAGTGGCCGTGTGGGTCGTCACGACAAACTAATTATTCTATGTTATTTACACAAATATTTTGTGGATCCAACGCTCAACAATATAATTTAGTTAGGCTCATAGCAGACTATTTATTAAGTCTTTATAAGACTTATTTTATATATATATATATATATATAATAATACTTAATTTATAAGTATTTAAGTCTATGTGAAGTCTTTAATTAAATATGTTAAGGAACATAATATAGGCATATAATTTATATATAATATATTTACGTACACCTAACGAATGTGTGAAGGTTCGAGCGCACTGCCGATATAATTATGTATCCCATGTTCATTCAATGTTTTGAAATGTTTTATTCGTATAGTACAGTTGGCATGACTGTAATAATAATAATGTAAATTGTATCAGAAATCCATAGAGATTAACAAAAAAAAAAAAAATAATAAATATCGGTGCAATATTAAAGGCATGATAAGACTTCCAAGTTTTCAATAAATATAGTGATTCCCAAACTGCCGTGTGGCGGTCATGCGAAGGCCGAGCGGTAGCGCTTATCAGTCGATCCACAAAATATCAATGATAATTTTATTAAAATTACCCGCGCGTATTATATTTTGGGCTTATTGAGCAATATCTTCTGAAAAATGAATAATCGTACGATTTTGGAAACCCCTGATCATCGTTTACAAAAACTTAAGTATCTTTGTATATACCTATTGATTATACAAAAAAAAAAAAAGAAATCTTAATTTTTGTTACTAGAGTACCTATAATTTAGAAACTATTAAAAAATTCAATAAAAATATTAAATTTATGTGGGCCAGCCAGAGGACTAGTAAAAAAAGTGTGTGGTACTGAAAGGGTCAAATGGTGGTCCGCACACGGTGGCCGCGATATTACCGGTAAATATTATCCTCGGTATTTTCAAATACCGCAACACGCACAATTTTTACCAATTTTTTGTTGATCGTAGTGGTTTAATTACAGAATACTTACAGTTTGTAACTGACTATAAAGAAATTGAATCTTCAGTTAAACTCTCATCAGTTTTACATAAAACTATTGACCATTTGGTAAATTATGAAACTCAAAATTCAGATATAGAGGATGCAATTGATGAAAGTATATACTTTCACATTAATTCATACAATGAAGAAGAAGATGAAATAACGAATACCACGAGTCAAAATTTAGCTAGTATAGAAAAGTTGTTTTACTTATTTTGTACAGCATCACTTCAAAACATTTTTCCAAATCTATATATAACTATAAAAATAACAATGACTCTTCCCGTATCAAGTTGTAGTGTGGAACGGTCATTTTCAAAATTAAAGCTCATAAAAACCAAACTTCGGACAACAATGTGTCAAGATAGATTGAAACAAATGGTAAGATTGTTGTGAACGTGACATACCTATTGATAAAGAAAAGGTTATCGATTTATTTGCCAGCAAGTCCATACAGCTCACAAAGTTATTAATTTATTAAATTATTTTATTGTTTGTTATCTGTATTCTTAAGTTCTAACTACATTTTGTAATCAATTTCATTATATTGAATGATAAACCAGGATTAAAATTAACTATGTAAAAAAAAATCTATATACTATTTTAATATAGGTATAATGAATTCTAAAATAAAATCTTAATTTATATCTTTCTATTATAAAATATTAAGAATAAAAATTAAAAGTTCTATATAAAATAAGCAAAGAGAACTGCCGTGCTTTTTAGATTCTTAGAGTAACAAGAAATATATTGATTTTACGTGTGTTTTTTTGTGGGTTACTCATAAATTTTAAAATCGCTATAGTGGATATTTTTTAGTTCGGCGCCACTGTATGTATGTACTTTTATCTATCGCGCGTATCATAAACTTTATTTAGTTTTTTATAATCGAGTTGTTATTTACCTCAGTGCCAACCGGATCACAGTAATCGCACACCAAGAGGAAATTTGATAGCGGCAAACGTTTATGGTCAACGTTTGTAAGGTTGAACTAGTTAAAACAAACACCAAAGTACATACTGTCCAAAGAATGATTCTCACCGTTTGGTATGTTTGCTAATCGACAGAAACTATAGAAACGTTTGGTAAATTAACGCCTCGAATTTCTCCATTATCAAACGTTTCCTATGATTGCCACTATCGAATTTCCTATAAAATAGATTTATAAACTTGATATTTTTATCAAAAACGTATATATACGTACATTATAATGGCAAACAAATTTTTACCCACTTTTGAGCTACTTGAAGCTATTTCCAATTGTAAGACATTTAATTTATAATAGGTATAACTTTTCTACTTTACAGAAGAATTCGATTTTTCGCATTTTATTTTATTTTTTTAAAGTATGTATTTTTTCATGAAAAAATTAATGGTGAAGTCAGAACTTGGCGATCGGAATCGGTTTTAAACTTATATCAAATTGAAATTTAGCGATTTGACTATGTTCCTTTAGGAGATTTTTTTTTTTAAATATCACAACATTCGTACATAGTTGAACGGTGTTTTCGTGCGTGGGGGTCCTCGGTTCGAATCCCTTTACTTCTAAATAATTTTTCAACTTTTTTTATTCATTATATTATATAATATTATCATATATTATTATATATTATTAGTACAATCTACAGTAATTGTCAAGTATATCCACCGAAGCTTCGCTCAGAATCGTTTTGGTTTTTTTTAGAAAGAAATAATATATCATTGTTTTCAAATTAAATACATCCGTCATCATTATCCTACCCAACGTGCGAAGTGCTTCCCGGCTATTTATTGTTGTAATTAGAAAACGTTAAATTTAAATTACCTATATATTGTAGTATTGTTTTTTTTTAGAATAATATTTAAGTACATAAACATTTAACGTAACGCAGAAGAAAATGTTTTATTTGACTTATTAAAAAAAAAAAAAAAAAAAAATACTTAGAATTAGGAACTCTTGCGAGTCATATACGGTCAACTATATTCTCCAGCCTTAACGTTAATGAATATTATAATATTAGTATTTTCTAAGTTATACAAATATAGGTCAACTATATAGATATTATATAAAACGTATTGTATAAAGCAAATTAATATTTATAATTTAGTATTTCGACATTCAAAAAAAAAAAAAAAATTAAAAAAATAAAGAAATACATATAATATATATATATTGAAATTAGTATAAAAGTCACTTTTGAAAATTTGAATTTTTATTTACACATTGCAGTACTTATACCTAGGCCCTATATTTAAAATGTTATAATATATACAAAACGGCACACACCTATATAATATATTATATGCATAAATTATTATATTGTAAAATGTTGACGTGTTAAAAGTGCATCGCATTGCGATAATAGCCCATTAAAATATTGTCCTATACGAATTATAATATTATCGTCGCATTTCGACGCTTCATATTAACATGTTTAACCGTTTATAAAACAAACGTTTTAATTGTTATGTGACTTGCGTTAAACGAATCGTTTCGTTACGAGCTTTATGTAACAAAATAAATAACGTTATTTTATCTATCCGTACAGGTACAGATAATAATAATAATAATATTATATATATTGTATAGCCACATAATATTTTATCTGGCACACGGACGTGTCGTATACCCCTCTAAATATAATATAATATTATACGATATATAACAACATAACATAATGCACACTTCGCGGCTTTTAAATAATAGCTTACGCCTAGAATTTTAATCACAATAACTATATAATAGGTATATACGACTATCCCATACTAGGTCGGAATAATATAATATATATGTTTAAAATTCGTAAACACCGTGGGCGGCGTGTGCATATCGTATTGTTCGCACGCAATGCGCGGAACTACCGATTTTTTACAATATCAATATTGTATGTACTTACGTATAATATTCAGACTTGGATAAAATACTTTTTATAAGCATTTCAAATACGTATTCCGAATATACTTACTTCCAAAAAAAAAAAAAAACACAAATAGTACTCGGATTACGTAGGTACTCGAATATACTTTTTACGACAATAGTGTTCTCTAAAACCTAAGCATTTGAAATACTTCACACACAATGTATTCCAAAATATACTTTTAGAATACATTTTTTCTTTTTTTTTAGTTTTTTTTTTTTTTACTAGATTTTCAATAACAAAAATAGTATCTACCTAATTATAATATAGATAGGTACATGCTTTATTTATATTTCTTCGTTTTTTTCTTTCGTGTAAATTAATATACGCTTACCTACTACTCTTACTAATAGTTTTAATATTAAAGTTTAATATTGTGTAATTAATTTATGTAATAAGTGACTAGGTAATTCTTTTAATAATTAGTATTCTATACCTATACTTATAAGATTTCATATCACTAACTACTATAGTATAGTTACTAGATTTATTATAATAAAATAATATCAATAAATAAATAATACTTTAAAACTATTTATTTCATCAATAAAAATTTTCATTATTTAAATCAACATATTTGAAATTGGAAAATAACATTACTGTCCCACTAAATATAGTTGAAAACAAAATAAGATAGTATAATATACTGTAAATTATTATGTACCTACATACAATTTACATTGACGGAAAAATAATGGAATTATTTTTAAAAACGGATTGAACCTTAAAAAAGTATTCGGAATACTCGTCAAAAGTATTCAATATACTGTAACAAATAAGTACTTTCAAAAAAAGTATTTAAAAAATATTTGGAATATTTAAAAAGTATTCTGAATACAGTATTCCGAATACTATATTTGGAATATTACTCAAGTCTGATAATAATGTGATCGTATAATAATAATATAGGTATATAGGACCCATATGTATATAACTGTATGTTTTTGGCGTAAGTTCAAAATTCAAGTACATTCAAAATATGACAATTCGCCCCTTTTTATGAAACTTCAACCCCTTTGAGGAACGCGTCACGTTCAAATTTTACCAAAATTATTTTAAGTGTACCAAAAAAATTTCGAGCCCGTGACATAACATAAATTAAGTTCAAAAATAAGGACCTCCCTAATATTATATTATAGACATACCAATAAAATAATATAATCGCATAATATGCGATAAAAATCTTGAAAACTATCAAAGCATTATTCTTTTAATAATTTTCCAGTATTTAAATATTGGTGTCTGTTAAAAATTTCTGGGTATTGATATCCAACAGTAACAGGTAGAGTACAAAAAATAAAATTGGCAATAAGTAAAAATGATGAAGTATAAAAATGTCCATATTCGTGTTTGTGTACAAAAGCTAAACATTTTTAATTATTTTTTTATGCACATATTTGAAGAATAAATATAATTTATATACATATAGGACAATAGGTATAATACTTATTTATGATACTGCAGTATACTAATTGAACATTAAAAATATATGTATAATTAAATATATTGGAGACTTAACAAAATATTAATAATGTTTTATATTTGATTAAATTATAATATTAGATACCGTATATATGCATATAGTAGTACATAGGTTTGGGTAGAAAAAAAAGTAATTTTCTTATACATATGATCTAGGTACCTCCTATATTGAGTAGGTACCTACAAAAAATGAATTTCCATGACCCGTTTCAAATTTTGCACGATAATATTACAATAAATATGATCAAAATTTACGGGCGGCGCTGATGCAACGTTACAAATATTGCAAATATTTGCATATTGTAAATATTTTTCGCACAACATTTAGCATGCAATTAGCATGAATACGCACGACAGACTCCACAATTCGCTTTAATTTTAATTCAATTCAAATTCAATTTCAACAATTCAATTTAATTTGAGAAAAAACACCGGCCAGGTGAAACTCCTTTTCAGTGCATGCAGAGATTACCTGTAAGAGTAACTTTTTTTTGAGTGCAACGCCTTATTAGTGGAACTATCATTGAGTACAATTTGTGTACACCGACTTATGTACATCAGTGATCGATTTTTTTTCGGATATAATATTGTAAATAATTCATTTTAAAAATATTCTATCTATATTGGAAAATGGCCTTCGCTTTCTAAAAAATAGTCATTCACCCCTAAAGTTTTTCGATGAATAGGTTGATAAAGTAGTTATATATTTATAAGAACTCCAAACTCTCATCACTCAGTTCTCGTCTGAGTAAAACGGGTTTCACACAATATCATAATTACGCATCAATATAGGTGTGTTTTGGCGTATCGACCCAGAAGAACCAGAGTGGCCGAATGGTTCGTAAGTTCGCTGGTATTTTTACAGAATCGTCTAAATGTTTTTCACTATTTTAATCTATTATTTAGGTCTTATCAGTTATCATAATAAGGTTTTTCGATGTCCGGTGTGAATCATATTATGATTAATTATATTGTAACAGATAAAAACCATCTTCAAGCAAACTTTATATGAATATGACTTTTTATCAATGTGCATTTAAATATATTTCGGTAGGTTCAGCTGTTAGAAAACTGTAGGTAAACTTGACACGACAAATTAACATTTAAATGATTTTATAAATCATATTAAAAACTAAACAATTGACAATAGTTTATAATAGATATATTAATGTATATATATCAACTGACACTTGCACAAATGATTTAGTATGGCTAAACTATCGTTCAAGCGTTTCCGGCGATTTAAATGCTGGATAATAAAGGTAACGAAAATATGAAATGATTATAATTTGAGAATAAATTTTCTGGCTGCAGTTAAGTGTGTGATCTATCGATTTTATTTTTAAGTTTTTAAATATAACGTATACGGTATAACATTAGTACTAATATGAGTACTAAACTGTGGTATACTAATAATATATTACAATTTATATTATACTTCCACTTTCCAGTTACTTTTAAATTTAATTTACCTAACTTTATTTAATATGCCTGAGATTTTTTCAATTTTGTTTCATTATTATTAAGTTGATGAAATTGAAAATAATATGCAAAAATAATATTTTCAATTAAATTGTACAAATAAATAAAAACCCAAAAACAATCATATTATTTTTTATTTTATTTTTTTGTAATGATACTGACACTGGAACACTTATAAATTACTCTATAAAAATAAATATTTATATATTATAAGTATATATTTTAGTATCGTTAGATCTTTTTTTTATTTTATTTTATTATTTATTTAATTATTCTCTGCATATCTCAAAAAAAAAACCGTAAAATTGACTATACCTATTCAACCCCTTGAAAACAGACAGTACGACGTCATCTTAATACCGAATCCGGTTTTACTGTATCATATTTTACCGGACAAAGTGAACCTGTTGATTTGATGAATTATTATGACACTATTATGATCGTTACAACGGTGTACAATATATTCGTTATTCTGTCAAAGTGATTGTATCAAAACGTGTTCGTAAAATAATATTCTGTATGATACACGCACACTCCTATATTATATATATATATTACAACAACATCATACAACATAATATATAATATTATAAAAATTCTGTGGGTATCTCGTTACGAAATTCAATAGAAAACACTATCGGAATCGTCTTCGAAAAAAGTATATTATTGTCCACGCCCATTCTCGCGGTCTATTATAATAATAATATAATGTACAAACAACGCGTCACCGAAGATGTATGTATAAACGTTTTGTCATCTCCGGTAATGTTTTTTTAAACCGGAAAGTAGTAAATCGTATCGTCCGACAAGACACGCATTATAATGTTATTATTATAATATAAGCTAGCTATAACTATTAATTACTTTTAATTTTCGTTTACAGTGACATATAGCCAAACCGGGATTTTGAATGGGAATAAAACCTAAAAAGTATTCGTGAAAACATATTGTAAATACATAGTGAAAATATTCCGCTTGCGAGTATATATGTAAGTGATGTATATCACTTATCTAAGAGGGTGGATATAAGGGGTGGGCCCGAAACTCATATAAGGGGAGGGCAATTTATGGTGGTGACGAATAAAGATATTTATCAGTGAAACACTGGGTGATGGATGCTCACGATAATTTACGTAATCGTGTTTGGGTATATTCAATGTTGGCGACATAGGCGGAGATCCTATGCAATATTATAGGGGAGGGCATGAATATTATGGAAAACAAGTAAAAAAAACGGTCGTTCAAAAAAGTTGGTTTCAAAGCGGCAAATAAGCATAGACAATAAAATAAAATATAAAAATATTTTAAAAAAACGGCTTTAAAAACAATTGGGGGTCGGTTGTAGTCGAGTGATCGAAATGCATATTTAGGGGTACGAGACTCTCAGTTCGACTTCTAAGTAGCAAATGAGGTAGCCAACGAGATTTTTCTCGCTGGTAGCGTTTTTGGCCTCTAATGCAAACCGGTCATAACTACCAAACTCGTTCAATAATTTTGTAGCTATGCTTGTCGTAGTTACCAAGAACCATATTTGACTCCCCTATAATATGTAAATTAAAAGGATGTAAAACTGTTAATTAAATACGTGATGAGAAACATATTAAAATAAAGTATAATTATATTATTTTAGTATTAGACATTTTTTTAACGTGCTCAAAACCACTATTTTATAAAAAAAAATGTTGGGGGGGTGGGATCAACTAGGAATAAATTATTTAGGAAGGGGCTAATGCCCTCTACCCCTATGGTTGGCGAGCATTTATGCTCCAACGTGCCTTGATATATTTAAAATTAAATAAATATAAAAACAAGTAGGTTCGTTTCAATATTTGATATATTAAAAAAATTACATACAATATAAACCCTTCCCCAAACTCTTCTATAATATAGACATGTCCCTGTATTCTTAACTTATCAGTGCAGGACCACCGTTTTTATGTGTAATACGAAATCATAAAATATGTATGGGTTTTTCACGGTTCTCACGGTCGATGAATATCGAAATATAAATGTATATATTATATATCCTTGTGATTTATTTTTCTTAAAGAAAAAAAAAATGTCTGTTTTTTTTTTTTTACGATACCCGTTGCTCATAGAACTACGAATAAATAATATCGTAAACCACTCAACAAAGCCTATATTGCAGCAGTAACCACATTGTTCGATACTCGAGTCAGACATCACGTCCCGAGACCGGGGTTTATGTGGTTCTTAGTCGAAAACCTTCAAAATATGTTCTACAGATACTAAATATACCGATACGTACGTAATCATAACATGAATCCTGAATTTTTCACCGTCAAAGATGATAACAGCCGTGTTCTTGACGGTTTACAAAAATGATATGGCGTGTGTGTACACCGAAATATATTATGATATAGAAACAGACACTGCTTCGACGATTATAAAATCTTTGTGACTCGTATACCGTAATATATATATAGTATTACATTTTAGCATTATATTTTAACACACGGTGTGGAGAAGTCGACGAGTGGTGACTCGTAACGTCATCCGGACATAACGGACATCCATTCGCAATACTGAGTATTATTATTATTATAATTTTAAATTCACATAATTTCTTCACGATGTGTGTGTCTCAGTTGTTTATTACTCAGTTATATTATATACTGATTCTTATTCGTTACATAAATATAAATTACTGTTGAAATTTTTAGAAATTTGTAATTTATATTATTTATAAGTATACATGTATGCCTGTATATATATAATACGCATGTATTACATGTTAGAAATTAATTTTTCTAAAAAAAAACATTTAGTTATCTATATACCTACTTGTATCAATATAGTAGATCAAAACATTAATTGTTACGAGACAGTTTACCGATTGAAATCATTTGTTTAGTTACGTTTGGTTAATTACTAATTAATATACAGCTAATATTTTCTGTGCGTTTTTTCTAATACTAATTAGTTTCCGATCTATAATACGCGTACAAATATACGTTTTCGATCGTACGGTAAACGCTGTATTTACTATTTTATGTAACGATAGTATAATGAAACCTACAGGAGAAAATTAACATAAATAAAATACAATATTTATTTTTAATTTAAAAAAGTATTGCTATTTAATGTAATACACGCATATTACTATATATAGGTACTATATATTATTAATATTATTATTTTTTTTTAAACATCTTAGAACCTGGACGAAAATATTATATATTTATCGCACGAAAATGTAATAAACTAACTTGTATTTGGAATTTTTCGAAGGATATGTTTGCATTTTTTTTCACGTCATTTATAAATATTTTTCTTCCAAGCCTTACACATAATTGCATACATGATATTAATATATTATATTGTTTTCTAACGTAATAGGTATCTATACTTATATTGAGTGTATAGCACTGACTATATCAAGACGATTGCGAAACGGGAAATTGTTTAAATTATTTTTGTAAATTGCCTCAAATACAGTGATGTCGCATATCTGCACAATTATAATAATTGCAGTTGTTAAAAGTATTACAAAGAAAACAAAATATTTTTATTTAAAGCACTGGTTATTTGAAATTCTTTTTACTTTTATCGATTTTTCTATATCCGATAGTTCTTTTTAAATTTATCCACGTAATTCGTCGATAGATGGTTGATTAATTCGATTTTCGATCAAAACCGTAGGCAAAAAACTAAAAACCAAAAAACCGCATTACGCGAATTAGGACGTGTGCGGTAAATTTCGGAAATAATATGATCTCAAAAATCGATAAGTATACAATTAGACTGGGTCGCAAACGTGTTATTATGATATTATTATATACACATAGACATACTTTATGCACGCGATTTTCGGCACGACTATTGTGATTACAATGAAATTTATAATATATATATTCTCGTTCAATTATACATTATCGACTAGTTTTTATTACCACATTGCTCATATTATTATGTGGCCCATGCTAATTTTGTTTACAAAATTATAATTAACGGTCGTTATTAAATTACCCATATTTGTATACACATACGATTTAATATATGTCGGTATTTACACATCGTTGAGTCGTCCGTCTCGTCTCAAAATCCGGGCCTAGGTCACGAGAACGGTGTCGTGCATGCGTTATTGTGATCGGCCACAGTAATACTTATGGAACCGCGACACGTCGTCACAAAACTTTTACTAAAATTTCCCAACCGCGTTTCCTATAGGTATATCGTATGTACTTTGCGAAATTCTAAACGAGAAATCTTTGGATAAACGGTAATTTTTAACGTGTGCGATTCTTTCGATATACTCGTACGTCAAAATAGGGTCGTGAACTTTAACCGATACAGACATTTCACACTGCATTGTATTTCCAGCTATTTTTTTTTTTTTCAGTTTTTAAAATTTGGAATTAAATATATATAATATTATGTATATTCTTACAATACCGTTTGCGTAGGTACCGTACACTATTATAATGTACACAATATATACAGCTCATCTCGTACACTTTTCAGCCTGCACGATCCAATACATTGAAAGGGATATGGAAGAAAAAATATGCGATTTTTTTTCTTTTTCGTTCGCATAAATTTACGCGGAAAATCATTATTTACATTTAATCTCGTGATATTATCCATTTATTGTTCATTATACATTTGTAATTAATGATACGAATGGAATGTTTCCTATACCGATATACACTGGGAAATATGAACTTTAAGAAAATACATGTTACCATCGGAGTGGTTATATAGTTGGTTGTTATCTGTATAGTTATATGCATGTTCGGTGTGTAATTAATGATATTATAATATTTGCGTTACCATAGCTGCGAATTAACTATACATATAGGTACCTAATATATGGTATACCATAATTGGTAACACGTATTTACTTCAGACTTGGCGGGATCACATGAATACAATAGCATGTTCCATCCACATACTTTTATTGTCTACACGATTGATTATAAAACAATGTCTTCAGACATTTTATATCGTTTCTCTTAGAGCGCTCCCTTTGTCTTTTTGACAACTGACGTGTTGACGAGTTTTATAATATTTTATATACCTACCGTCATACGGAGGATACGATTAGCGAAGTCCGTACCTATATATTTTGACTACGAGTATATATATATATATATATATATATATATTACAGTTTATAAGACCCACGGAACACTGTCAAATAATCAGTTTATCAAATCAAAACTTATCATTGTTTCACTGACCTTCCAAAGTATTTATTTCTTATACAGTTATATATGACATAATTTTAGCAATATATAGCCATGATAATTCCGACGATTTTAGATATCAAATTGCCGAATTCCTCAAGTATCTGCATGCCATTTCGATAAAAGTCATGCGCGTATTTGCAATCGACTGTACAAAATCACGTTTTTCTTTTTTCGCGACAATTTTACCAGTATATTCGGATTTATTAAGTAAATATGTCTTTTTTTCTATCAAAATGCTCTCCTTCTATATATATATATATATATTCGCATATAGGCGAACTTGAAGAGTATTCTAATTACTGTTATTATTTTTGATAAAACATTATCAGTAAATATTATACGATCGAGCTTTTAATGGCATAAAATTTTAATATACCTATTACAACTGTTGATTATATTCATTAATATCTTTAAAATTATGTGATTAATTATAATTCAATTTATGTATATTGTGCATATATAATTTGTTGTAGTATTATAGATATATTTAAATTTTTATTTACATAACATATTTTATAGATATTGTAAAAAATAGTAGATGGCGGAATCGATATATTTTTTTTATCTAAATTACATTTAAAAAAAGTCTATCGGAAACGATGAAATCCCGCTCGAAAATGTTCATACAAACGGGTTTCCTATACGACCGGTTTAACATAATGTATGTATGTGCATAGGAGAATCGAAAGGCGTTCCGTATATTTATTTGATTACCTACTTGTATTTTTGGTTTTTGTATACATATTATACGATATAATATATACACATAGCATATCCACTGTCTTATAACAAAAGGGTTACTATATATCGTATGGTATTTTAAGAATGTTCAGGAAAATGGTTTACGATTTACTCAGCAATATTTTTTATACGATTATATTTAGAATCTTTTAGATTCCGAATGTAGCGAGGAAGCTATTAATTTCACAATGTAGTTTATTTTTAACGTATATAAAAATATACGATAATATGTATAAATGATGTATATTTTTTATTTTCTATTTCTCCTGTGAGTAACATTTCGAGAGGAAGGAATTGAGGTGAAGTCTTGGCGTTTATATGTTAACGATAGAAAATTGGTTTTTGTTGGTACTTATAATATGTTTTTGATTTTTCCAACAGTTTCTTTAAGTTTAAATAAAAACTACCTTCTATACAGTGTATAAGAATGTGTATACCAGAATGCAGTATTAAACAAATGCAAGGAAAATAATAAAATACTTACAGGGTATAAATACTTATCTATACAGTGATATATACATATACTTATATGGTGTATACACATCCTTATACTATGTATCTATCTATTTTTATTCTAAGGGGAAGGAGAAGTGGAAAAATGGGTTTCAATTTATATTCAAAACAAAAAATAATAATAAAATAAATATAGAAATACCTATACCTAATATATTAAGTAATACAATATTTGTCATGATACATTTAAAGGGAAATAGAAATTAAAATTCCGGATGAAGCCTAGATTCAAATCTAAAATAATAATAAAACATTAATCTGTCGGAAGACCGAATGGAACTTTTTCCACCTATAGATAATCCATTTTAAAACTAAAATATATATAATCATTATATTAAATATATTTAAAATTAAAAATGAATAAATGTTTCCCTACTGGGATCATTTAAAATTAGTTTAAGAATAAATTTACACGGCTATTGAGAAAGAAATTTCAATTAAATTTACTACAGAAAAAAATTAAAATAGGTATTTAATACAAATTAGTATTATATACCTACGTTTTAGATTAAAATTTAATTTTGAAAATGTAATTGAAAAAAGTTAAGGAAGCACTTCACACGTTGGGTAGGATATATGTAGGGGAAGTCGGTGCATTGTCACTTCAGCCCTGGGACAGGATGAAGTTTATTATTTTAGATTTGAACGCAATGATAAATAATTGCATTCGAAAAAAACGATTCTGAGCGGAGCTTCGGTATAATATTATTTTTAAAACTTAGGTAATTATGATAATTTTAATTGATATTTTGTTATATTAAAAATTGACTTTCAGTTTACTCCTTCTGGTAGTAAATTTGTTAACAGAGAAAAAAAATAAACATCATTGTAAAATTACTAGCTCCCTAATGATCGCTACGCTCAGAATCTAAAACTAAAAATTCATTAAATCAATAAATGTAGGTAATATTCTAATAAAAATAAATATGAATATATTATACAAAAATAATATATAAACCTGAAAATGTGACTAGAGTATTCCTAAAAGATAAATAAAAAAGTTGTTTGGTCCATAAATAAAAGAAGTATAAAAAAAAATATGAAAATTAATAAACAGAATACATAGAGTATATTATAAGTAATAAGAAACAAATTATTAAACGATGACTAGTAATTTAGATATATTAAAACATCTGTTAGAAAATTATGTATTGTTGCCCAATATGCATTGGTAAATATCATTATTACTTTTAAGATCTATTTGTATATTTAAAATATTAAATTAAATGTATACTATAATTATATTCTAAAACGTACCTAACGAAATTAGATTTAGGAGATTTTTTAAGTTTTTTTTCGGAAATATGTTTTTTGTATAGAATTTCAATGTTTTCAATGTAAAAATTATTGTAGCTACAATGTATACGCTATTATATCTATTTAAAATACCATAATTATCATAATTATTGATAGATTTATTTTGAAATTTTCAGAATTTATTATTTATGGAATTATTATTTTTATTATTAGTTTTAAAGGCGATTTTTACATTATGGCTATTATTGTTTAAAATATTATTAGCATATTTACCTGATAAAACGTTATGGCATTCATATAGATAAATAATTAATTGATTTATTACTATAAGTAGTATAGGGTTATGAAATTTTACTTTAATTTTATATTCAAATTATTTTTAATTCCTATGTCATAAATTATATTGAATTCATTCTCCTAATTAGTTTTGATTATGGAACCCCTTCGAGTTTATATATTATCAAATTAAAACATGAACATTTTTATGAAATAAATGGTTTTTAAAACTATTGTATCAGTTTTCTATATATATATATATATATTGAAATTAAGAATCTCCAACATTAAAGAAATTTCAATTTAAGTACTTTAAATAAGTCATTTTTCAATTTCCTCAGTAATCTTCTTACATGTAATGGGGGGGGGGGAATGGATACACCGCACAGCCAAGTTTTCTTGTCGAAAATTATTTTCCAGAAAATACAAAATAAACATTATTGTAAAACCAATAGCTTCCTCTTTCAACTTTATCAAAAATACCGGAGTGGGGGAACTGGAAAGTTGTACATATAGAAATAGCGAATTTGAAATCGAGGTTTGAACAAAGCTGCATACTACTTGCATTTCGAAAAAAGTTTAACAGGTGCAGGTAGTAAATTCGGAAGTTCAATAGGTGACCTACGTCCTCATCTTCCAGGTAAGTTACGATTTACGAGTTATTGATTTATTGCAATGGAAAAAAAAAAATTATAGTTCTAAATTGTGCGCAAATAATGATTTTTATATAATATTAATGGTTATAAATTCGGTTATCATAAAACGTTAAAAGAGGACATTTTTCTATGTAAGTGATACAAATAAAATTGTAAAAGCTACATGAAATTAGATATTTGTCAAAATCGAATAACTAATACTACTTCACATAACCATATGCCTAAACACTATATTATTAGTGGTCAAAGTAATCGAATTTTGGAATTCAACTAGGTTTTTAAAAAAGAAAAAAAGATGGGTATACCTCAAATAGGTTTATAAGTAGGTTATGATCTGTTTTTGACCTTTACGATCCGGATGTAACTTACCTATTAAATACAGAAACAGGACACAAATACAGTACGCACCGTTGACCAGCTTCCACTGTAACGGCACAACCTGTACGCCGCAAATGTTTTTAGTACAAAATGTTTAAGAAATATCAGTCGGAAATAATTTCTAGTTTTGTGTTATTATAATATTTTATGTTAATTTTGTTAAGTCTTTTAAAGTTTTTTTTTTTTTGTAATTAAGAGGACGTATATGCCCAATATTTATGGGGTTTGTATAGGAAATTTTTATGAAATTTTAATAAAATTCAAAATCTAACAATTTTACGATGTTTGTTAAAAAAAAACATGTTTACAAATTTTTCATTTTTAACAACTTGAGAATATCGTAGAAAGATGAAATAAAAAATAAATTATAAAAAACAAAATTATCTAACGACCTATATGTAGCTGATTTTTGATATATGCATTTTTACACGTACATGTCCCCAACCCCTTCACATTATAAATTTCATATTTTTTGTACGCAAATATTTAACATGTAATTGTCATGTATTTGCATGAATTTAGTTTAGGAGTTATAATAACTTTTTAGTGGGGGGAAGGGGTTAGAGACATATGTTTACAGCCCCCTCCCATAGGAAGAAAACATTTTTCACTTTTTTCCTTATGCCAAAATTTAGCATGTAATTAGCATGTATTTGCACGAAAATCACTAAAATTCACTTGTTATTATTTTCCGTTAAAATTGGTAATATTGAAATATATTTGGTGTCAATATTGTTGAAACTAAAATACATGCTTTAGTATGTGTTTACTCATTTCATGTAATTTTATGGAATATAATAAATATAATTCAATAACTTTTAAGTATAAGAATATTATCGTTAAACGGAAAAGCAGCGACCTTTTCACGTGGACGAGTAACACACGCAATTTATAAAAATTGCACTGCCATTCTCTTATAATATATTTATTAATAATAATTATATGAATTATTCAATAATATATTATATACTTAACTATTTATATACACGTATTAGGTAGGTATATTATATTTTTAATGACCAAACATAATAGTAAATATTATATAATATTATTAAATACTAATGTGAAAATAGTGACTTGCGAATTTATATAATAAATAGGTACCTACTGTATTGGCAAAGAAAAATTACGGATATCCGAATTATTTCTGTTTTATTTTTGGAAGGGGGGCCGGCAACTCGGGATAAATTAGAAAAATGTGATTTTCCAAAGTAAAACATAGAGTCAGTTTTATCGTGCTAATTACATGCTAAATTTTGGCACGAAGAAAAAAGTGAAAAAACGTTTTCTCCCTATGGAGGGATGCTGTAGACATATATGTCTTTAACTCCCCCCCACCCCACTAAAAAGTTATTATAACTCCTAAACTAATTGCATGCTAAATATTTGCGTACGAAAAATATGACATTTATAATGTGGTGGGAGGGGGGGCTGAGGACATGTACGTCATTTACACGTTAAAAAAATCAATTAATTTTTTAAATTTTTTTTTCAATAACTAAAAATCTTGAATGATGAACAAATCGAAGTAAAAAAAAAAAAAAAAAGTCTACGCATAGTAGTAGGTCGCTAGACAATGTTATTGGCTACGGATTTGTTTTTCGTTTCGTTTCGAGTTGAACGTTTTTATCGTCGTCGTTTGTCGCGTGACCATCGATCGGCACTGCAATATAACACAATATATCATAATCAGGTACCGAAATATCGCATGTACACTGCAGTGTGCAATAAATATTGTACGTCGCGCGACACGTCGTGTAGATCGCGTACAGACCGCACACACATAGATCGTAAGAACCTATATATATATAACGTCGGAACCATACCGGGCATACCGCACACCGTCGATCGCCACCGCCGTCGAAGCACGTCCGGATATAGCGGCCGCGCACCGTTATCAACGATAAGCGCATCATAACCATATTATCGTCATTTAGGTACCCCGCGCGCTTATTTGCCGTGGCCGTTTTTTTTTCATTTCTCTCGAAAGAATAAAACCGGGGGTAGGAGAGAAGAAAAAAACCCGTTATTTCGCCACCGTTTTTTTTTTTTTTTTTTTTTCTATCATCTTTTCGCCACGTACCCGCCGCCGCCTGCCACCGTGGTAACAGATATCGTATTATTATTATTATTATTATTATTATTATTATTATTATTATTATTATTATTATTATTATTATTGTTGTACGCCAGCCGGCCGGCCGGCGTTGACCGCAACAGCTCGCGGACGGCGTATAGGTGTATACCTAATAATAATAATATTATAAGGTACACGGCGGCGGCCCCTCCGCGACCTGAAACGCGCCGCCACGCCGTAGGCGCCCCTTCGCCCGTCCGCGCGTCCGTCTCGCCGCGCGAGCGTGTGCCGCCCGTCCGTGCGTATTAGGTGTACTCGCCACCGTCTCTACCTGCCGAACCACCTGTGCGGCCGCCGCGCGATCGCGTTACACCGACGTTATTTACCGTTCGACTCTCGTCGTGGACCCCGCGCAATGGCCGGCTTCGATCTCGATCGAGTAAGTACACGTAAACATTATCACAATAATATTAATAATAATATCGCATCGATATGCCTAGGTACTATACGGGTAATAATGCGTAGTATAATATAATATTTTATACTCGCCTATACGTACGAATGAAATAAAATCCGAAACCGCAAAAATTTACTTTTTACCGTCGGCACACTGCGAACTCGTTAAACTTTACTCGTAAACTGAAGACGGTAACTTTGTCAATAACGATAAAATGCACATACTTTTGTGGATTTGGGTTTCGTTTTATTGAACGTAATATTATATTATTCCGCATGAATACTCCAACTATAAATACTTACCTACGTGTACGTAGTGTTCAACACGATGGAATTTTTCTATCCACGGTACTCGACGATCCTCAATATTATAGTATCTTTATCGAGTATTCGAGAATTTAATATAGGCGGTAGGCAAATCGTATATGATGCGATCCGACTTTTTTTTTTTCTTTTTCCACGAACGAAACTCGGTTTTTCCTAACCGCCCCGCGGCGGACGGCATCGACGGCACAATACCGCATATCGTTATCCTCCGTTGTAACGTACAAAACGGGCAATACGCGTACAGAATTTTTAACGTAAACCGTGAGTACCTAAAATAACACTATTATTACCTTCGTTGTCGTGTTTCTACAATAAATACGATAAGTAGATATTTTCGACTTATCCGAGACGACTTTTGAGTGATGTAACGTTTTCATAAGAGAAAACAAAATCCGATTCGCGCGGACCCGTTCGCCGGGCCGAATTGCACGATCCTGGGAATATACCCAGTGTGCAATAATTACAATAATATCTTGATCCGTCGTAATATTATAGAAATCTCGAGATGCGAATCCGAACTATAAGACTCCGGCAATACAGCACATAATACGAGTATCTAATAATAATAATAATAATAAAATAACCTTTCTAATGTAAAATTGGATTTTAATTTAATTATTACATAAAGAGTCAGGTAGGTAGGTTAGGTACATATAGATACGTATTGTAGTAACAATTGCACTGCGCATACAATCGACTTTAATGTCATGATCAACACTGTACCTGTATTATTACGATGTTAAAACCGCATTGTAATACTTTTGGCAAAATCACCGTGGTCAAAATACTACGCAGTAGTTTACTCG
Organism: Pemphigus obesinymphae; assembly: GCA_025469235.1. NCBI lineage: Eukaryota > Metazoa > Arthropoda > Insecta > Hemiptera > Aphididae > Pemphigus > Pemphigus obesinymphae. The sequence continues at coordinate 27,317 of JAIPRL010001553.1, read as the reverse complement.
GTGTATTTGTTTACGAAAACAACGACAAAAATTCTCCGGTCTCAAAATTCAATCTCGAAAATTCCATTTGCTGCAGGTTAACAGGTTCGTCGTATTATCTCAAAAGGGGTATAATATATAGGTATAGATATTATTATACGTATTGACGAGCGACGATGATGATAATATGTTATGTCGTTCAAGTCGTCGTCAATCACGTCCTCTATACGTACCTATAGGTACTATGTTCAAACCGTTAAAATTAACGACTTTATTTTTTTCTTTCTCGAATTTCCCTTCATTTCCAATAATCATTTTTTCGTTTTTTTTTTTTTTTTTTTTTTTATAATGTTTTTACTTATACTCTCAGTTTTTAATCGCCATCGTGTACGAACCGGTTTCGGCGGATAAAATGTTGAGACGAAAAAAAAAAGAGTAGTACAACAAAATATTATATGCGCCGATCGATGCATATGGACAGAAACCCGTTTTCCCACCACGATAGTTGCACCATGATATTATATATTAAATCTATCGCCGCCGCCGCCGCCGTTGTCGTATACGGGTATATTTGCCGGGCGCTTACGAAACGTCTACCGGGGCCGCGGATGGTGAAGTTTAACGACCCCTCCGAAGTAAAGGGAAACCAGCTGTACCGGTGCTGCAGTACGTGGTGGAGAACAGTGCAAGAGGAACACCCTTGGAGGAGAATCGCCGTTTCCGTTTGCGCCACGACGTATAACACACCGTTGATTCGTCGTCGGCCGCAACCGGATAGAAAGTGAAAAAATGAAAAGCATTTCTTGTATACTCTAGTACAATAAATTCCGGTTTTTTCTTCTTTTTTTTTTTTCTGTTCGATCCGACGACTCGATCGATACACATTTGCGAGCATACGTTCAATTTCAATATTATATATTGCAGATTTACGATGATAATTTACTTTTTTTTCCGTCCATATAGCGCATTACAATATTACCTAACTAATTATTAAATGAATAATTAAAACTAGTGACAATAAATCGTGATAACTCGTAGAATCTCGACAACTCCGTGTATGGGTTTCCCGATTGAGAGGAATTATTCGAGTGGTCCACACAGAAAAAAAAAATGTGGAATTATAATAATCCATTGCAGATCTACTATCGCACCATACATATAAAACAGACGGTGGACGGTACCATATCATGCCATGTCAGCTATAATTCCATTTTCGCTAACACTACGCATGTTCCCCAGACATGGAGTAAACGATAACAATATCATGGATGAAAGAGTCTTGGTATCTTAATAATAATGTACGTACAAAGGTGAAACACGTCTTGAATATACAAAATGATAATGCAAGTGTTTTAATTAATAACAATATTTTAATTCATAACAATATTACAATAATTTTAAATTAAGCCTGAAATAAATTTTCCATGAATTTTGTCGTTTGTTCCAAGTCTGGGGAACATTTTCTGCGCCGTGTTATCTAACTAACATGCCTATTTACTTATGTCATGGTCGGTACATTTATTGAACTACTTTAATCATATTGCGTGCCCGCAGAAAACACAAGGTGTTAACCCCTGGCGTGTCATACCCATTATTTTATTATCCATGTTTTTATCGTGGTAACGATGGTATAACCATATCTGTAGTAACTTCAGGTAGTACGTTTTTTCCAAAATTCTGGTGAACATAATGTCTGATGACATTTAGCGTTTATAATTGTACGATATTGCTCAATATATAGATAAAACGTTTGTAAACGAACCTACATTGGTGAAATACCTATATACGTATATATATATATATAATTATACAACACTATATTATAACGGATTTTCTAACAAGTGCGCGCGCGCGTACCCATATGATACCTCTCTATGCGGACCACGCGGTCGTTTACATAACCACGATTCAACAAATTATTATCAAATAGATCAACCGGTTGGCATATAATAATACTAATATTATAACCCGTTGAGCGTGCCCGGCGAGTAACATAGCGAATTTCGATATTGCTGACCCGTGTATAATATAATTGAATCGTTATAATCTATCAAACCGTTCCCCTAATCGTACTATTTATCCTCTTCTTCTAACAGGGTTTCGGGGTTTGTGGCGAAACTTTCCAAAAGATGATTTACATAAATTAATACTCCATAGTATATAATAATTATACTGCAGACATTCCGATCCTCGTAATATTTTTCAACGAGTTTAGTTCATTCCCGAGATCATATATATATATATATATATATATATTAGATGTGATATATATGTCGATTTACTCAGTATTTTTGTTAAACACTATTATAACAAATCTATCTATAAAATATTTGTTTAATATAAGTATATATATATATATATATATATATATACATTTAACATTAATCACCGGTTTAAACTGATATTTCTGTACATGAGAATTAAGATCTTGCATCCAGCATTCCTTAAAAACACAGTGGTATTATAATACATCTGGAATGTATATATTATAGTTTAATTAGAAACCAGTGATAATTTGATACTTTGCAAGACAAGAATAATTACCGTATCTAAATTGAAATTTTTTTAAAATTGATATCAATATGTTATCAGTCATTATGAGTAGGTATATAAATGAGTGATAACAGTTTATACAGTTTAGAAAAAAATTATAAAAATGGATTATTTTATAAGAAAAATGCATTAAATGATTGCTGAATGTAGAGAAAATGTCAGAAATGTATCCATTCTATTTAGACAAAAAATCATTTCATTATAGCTCATTTGTCCGAGATATATTAATTAGAAATGAATAAGTAAACATTTAAAAATAAAATATAACCAAGTAATTATCTAGTATCGACATATCAAGTTTTTATATCGCCCATCTCTGTAGTTTTAACCTAACCTAACTTTACCATACCTATATAGCTGGCTGTATACACTCGTTTGAAATCCATGGTTTTTTTTATACATACAAGTATGTCCTACAATTATATGACCAATAGGAGCTAGGAATTAATTAACGATCAGTTAATTAAATTACAATATATTATTATACTTATTCAAACTGCGTGTGTTTTATAATCAAACAGTCATATAACTATTTAATACATAATGGATAATAATATCATAAACCGTTTAATATTTATTCGAATCGCATCATTGCCACGTGGTTAATTCGTTAATTTTACACATTTTCTTAAATTAATGACGTGAATCAAATTGTTTTAATATGTCAAATATTTCAAACAATATTATTGTATAACTTTTATTTCCTACATGTAAATTTTAATTTTCAAGAACAAATAATTTACGACATTTTGTAGAATCAACAACGAGTAACTGTTATTTTCAACGCGTATATAGATGCAAGTGTTTCGTGCACTGTGGCAGTACAATCATATTTTGCTTATTCATAATTTTGATGCGCTCTAAGTCTTTATATTTGGAAAGTATAGGTTCGACGTTATTTATGGTACGTTTCTACCGATTCTTCTTCCGGTAAAAATGAATGGGAAAAATCCGGTTTTCGATTGGATGTTGTATTGTAAAACAAAATAATAATTTACTCGTAAATTGTAATAATACTAAAATGTACACGACGGGAATTTGGCGAATTCCACTCCTCGGGGCTTATATTACCTACCTATACTTTAAAAATTTACATCGGAAACCTATCGAGTGCTCGGAATTCCATCGCGAGTGTAGATGACTTATGGAAATTAGGTAACTATTATTATTATTAAAACTAGCTGGTTTTTATATTATATATAAGTACCAGTATATATTAATAAGCATTTTTTTTCGCAATTTTCAAATAACTATATAGAATGTTACATAATATATATTGTTAGGACAAAACGAAAATATTTAATGTCAAACCTAAAACCTTAAGAGGACATCACCCCCCCCCCCAAATTTTGAAGGGTTCTGTATAAGCAATTTTTTTTTGATTTTTTAAGAATAATAAAAATCTAACAATCAAAAAACATTTTAACATAATTTAAAATAAATTTAAAAATAACTCGGTGTCAGTACTATTTTTTATTGTGGTGTAATCACGATATTTGTTTAAAAATACGTTTACGCAAAACAAATAAAATGGACTTTTAAAGTGATTTTAAAGTTATAACACTTATTATAAAATTTGTAGATGACAATATTTCATAGATAATCTCATTGGGGTTATACAATTTTCTAAATATTAAGCTCGTTATCGAAGGTACAAAATACTATGTTTTCCCCCATTTTTCAGACATTGTAACTTTTTTTAAACATAATATTTGTAAAAACGTTGATGTTGTTATGTCCAAAATGTTGTTTTCTATCAATTTTATAATAATTTTTTTAACTCTAAAATTATTTTAAAATGTAATTTTATTTATTTTGCGTAAACCTGTTTTACCATTAAAAATCTTCTATGCAACGTCCTCTTAACAACGACCTAAATATTGGATAGTTTCAAAATTTTAAATAGGTATCCAACAGATTTTAATTCATTTTATGGCGTGTACGATTGCCTACAATCGACCTTTTTGGCCGTATACGATTATTTATACGATCGTACGATTGCGTATGATAATACTATTGAAATACGTAAATAAGCAAGAAAATTGGTGCAACGTTGCAAACTGATAATGAATACTATTGCTTACGTTTTATATTTTTTTTTTCACATAATAACAAAATAATGAATGAACATCCATCCCATTTTATCTGATTTTTTTATTAAAAAGAAAAACATTTAAATACAAGTTTACATAATATATCATATACAAAATTACGTATCATCTATAACCACCATTTAAAATACTCATTTGCTTTGTTTTAAAAAAATAAATACCTATATATTTTGCATAATAATATTTTCAATTACTCTTATTAGGTACATTCGGAAAATACATCATTATTTTTTACATTTCTCAAATGCATGGTCTTCCAAAATTAGTCCTTATAAAAATTAAACATAGATTTTTGAGGTTTATTTAAAATTTGCATTTGCATAATTGCCCAAAATTTTTAAAACACTTAACTGCTCTTTAAAATATTTGAATTTAATTCAAATTTTTGTTTAATGTTTTATAGTTTTTATATCAATAGTTATGCTATTACAACGTCTGGGATTTATCTATTCCCTCGACGACATTCCATGTATTGATTCTTTTTAAAAATAAATATAGATTTTTAGGTCAATTTTCAAGATTATGTAGGTAATTCGTAAACTATACTAAAATATATAGGTAATTACAAATAAATAAATATTATTCCAATTCATAGCGTTCCATTTAGAAAATTTAGAAGAATTCCAATAAAATGTTTTAAAAAAGATGAGGTCAATCACCTGTACACTATTCAGGTAGGAGTGGAGAAGAAAAAAAAAACACATAGAAAAACGAAAACATAAAAATCAAATTACCAAGTGTAGAGTGAAATGTGTAGAACTACGTTAATTTGTAATTCTGATAAGGTACGTACGCAGTTATGTCATATGAAATCGTACCATACGCAATCATATCATACGCCATCGTACAACGGTAACGTTGTTCCAAATTTAATCTGGCCAGGTAAAACATCCGCAGTCGTACTGTTGAAAAAGGTTCGTAGGCAATCGTAACCTACCAATGGCAATGGATTTTATTCAATATTAAAGTTAGTACCTTTTTTTTCATAATTTAAAAATAACCTGTATTATGTAGGATTTGATTTCAAAATCGCAGACATATCTATGTAAAAAAAAAAATCTAAAATTTAAAACCCGTAAAAAAAATATTAAAAGTTATAATATGTATATTAATGTAGTATACATATTTTGGAGGTAGTTTTTTTATGCGTTTGTAAAAGTTTTCAATAATTGCGTTGATATACAGCCAGTGGCGGATCTAGGATTTTTTCATGGGGGGAGGGGATATAAAAATATGTATGTATATATGTGTAAAGTTTTAATATTCTTTATTAATAGATTAAATTATTCATAAAACAAAATTTAGTTTTCTGGAAGACCGTGCCATTAGGTATATCAATTACTTCATCGGGTAATACAGGTGTTGTCCTATGAACAGTCAACATGGCAAGTCCATTCAGTCGCTTCTACATTTAAAAAAAAAATAGAAAATAAAAACATATTAAAATGTACTTATCATTTTATATATACCTGACCCATAGAATTTCTCAGATAAGTTTTTAATCGTTTCAATATCGAAAAAGAGAATTTTAAGCAATACCAATAAAAATTTAAAGCAAAGGAAAGGTAGCAAATTACTTAGATGTCTGCTTATATAAATTTGAAAAATAAAATAAAAAATAACTTACATTTGTACAATCATGGTTTTCTTCTACATTAGACTATTGCTGTTCAGTAACATGAATTTTTCTGGGATTACCAGAACCCGATTGTGTAACATTACGTTTAGGTGAATTTGAAACTTTTCTTTTGAAAAATTGTAATATTGACGAATTTTCATTTTTTTTTTATTGGAAGTAGGATCCATGGTTAATACGTATAATAAAACGATATAAAAAAAAAAAATTAATAAAATAACCATAGACCACGATGTAGAGAAAACAAAAAAACAATATAAACCGACATAGTGATAGTGACAAGGAGTCCGCCTCGCTGATATCACAAAAACAGATATGCCCAGTGTTACCATCACTAAGTTACAAATTATAAACCACAATGTTTGAATAACGTAAAAACCATCTTTATGGTCTGTTGGTCTGTGCTTTTCGGCAAAAACCTTTCTTTTTTTTTTGCCCACGGGTGGGGGGATATGACCCCCATACCCCCCCTCCCGGTAAATCGACCACTGTATACAGCTAATAGCTAATTTCAATAATATAATACATTATACGAATAATTTAAACAGGACGTATACGCGATCGGTACATCGGCGGCTGTCATAAATCGTAGATATTCGTCAATCTATAGATCCATCGCAGTATATCGTAGTATATATTATGAATGATTGACATTGTCGTCGGACGATAGAAGATCGCCGCTACTACGTCAGCACTGTTACGTAATGGTACAAGTTTATAGATAGACGCCCGAGGACAGAACGTATAATATGTTCTCACGATCATTCGTACAGCAATATATTACAGGCGTTAATCATCTTCAGTATTCGATATTTTTTTTTCTTCAATTTTTCGTTTCTATATTATACAGTATGAAATTGCAGTAGGTAGGTACCTATATCATATTATATTATATTAATGTAATCCAATTAGAATCCTAGAGATTTTGCGGTTTTCCGCGTGTAGGTATATAATGTATATATAATGTATATATATACATTATATATATTATTTGACGGATATGCATGATATACGGTCATCGTTGAGATCTCGGGTTTGGAGCCGAGCAGACTCTCGGCTTTCATACCACCGACGTGTTTTATAAACAATATAGCAATAGTTTTTATTTTTTTTTATTTCGTATTTCACTGTCATTTATTATAATGTTATGTTAATCTAGAAAACTCCTTAGACAGCTTATTGCGGTTTTATTTTATTTTTCATTTTTTTTTTTAACGTGAATCTCGAACCCGGCGGCTACGATTACGACGATGTTGACACATCGCGAACGGGTTATTTTAATAATATAATTTTTTTCCAAACAATATTATAAATGGATAATCGGACATACTTTCAAAAAAAGTATTTATTTCATTTAAAAACGTATTTAATATACTATATATTATAAAAATGTAATTAATGGCGTATTTGAAAGTGGCGTATTATTATAGATGCAATTATTTCTGCTCCTTCCGATATATTTTTTTTTTCAAATTATTAGTAATATTATATAAAAAGAACCGACGGCCAAAAGCTGATGGTGGAAGTTGGTCGGTCGTCTATTCTGTGTTCGTACAAGATATAGTGTATAATTATCATTTTAAATTTTAAAGCAAAAATAAATCATTGCATTATTATAAATACGATTCTGAGCAAAGTTCGGTGAGTACAAAACTATATATAAAAAAAAAAAAACAAGCAACCACAACCATTTTATTTCTGAAGTCTTATTTCTCTTATATTTATAAAAAATTCCGTTAAAAAAGATAGTTTATTTCTTTACGCTCAAGAAAATTACTGGGAAAATTAAAAAATAACATTTCTAACTAATAACAATTTGTTATTAAAAAGCTCTTTATTCCAATACTCCTGCTTAACTCTTTCTGCCCGAAAACATGTATACAGGCATACAAAATACCACATGCTCATTAAACAAATTATTCCTTTTAGCTTTTCTCAGAAACTAAAAATTAATATATTTACTTTTTTTTTAAATCTAAAGAAGCTTTTTTTTCAATTTTCCAACAGTTTTTTCAAACTAAACTAAAAAAACTTACCGAAAAAATACATTAAAACGGTAAAAACATGTAACAACATTTTCAAAAATCGAATAGATATGGTTATTTTCTTATAATACCGAAATATTATTGGTCCTATACAGGGCCGTTGGGAAAGGGAGTTTAGGGGGTTGTAATGACGCCTCATTCAAGAAATAAGTCGGTAAAATGAAGTCCAGTTGACACAGAAAAGAGTTGACAACCTATTTTACTTATTTACATTTTCGAGGAAGTATTTAAACGGTATATAGTCGGAAAACTATAAATAGTAGTGAGCACAGAAAAAATGTCGTGACTTTTTTTTTATTTATTTGGGATAATAAGTCGGGAAAATTACTCCTACGACCCACCATAAATATTTTTTAATTTTTAATTAATTTTTTTACTAGTCTTCAAATTTACATCAAATATGAATTTCTATATTCATAAGCAAGACTACATAAATGTAATGAAAATTTTTTTTAGCAATTATTTATTTCAAGATTTTTATGTCATAAAAGTGGTATTTTTTTAAATCTGATATTACTAACTTTATACTAACATCACAACATTTTTTCTCCATATTATTTTCGGATAAAAAAACTGCAGCTAGTAGTTATCGTGACCACTTGCTTTTATAATAATAGATCATGAAATTGATCAAAATTTATCCAGGTGTAATGTGTATTATATAAGTCGTTCGATTTGGTTTTTTATTGTAATTGTTCGAAAATCGATAAACCGTTATTATTATAGTTCGAGTTATAAACGAGCGTTCCACTGCATTTTTTTTCTTTTTTGTCTTGTCTCTTTATTTCAGCAATTCAATTGAAATGTACGGTTTTACAAACGGGTTTTCTTGGTAAAAAGTACATTGTCGTCCAACGAACATACACGCAATTAAATAATTCATTTAGTAACACCAAAGATTACGATATTTTGAAAACATTACGGTATTATACCAACACACATGTAGCTGGTATGTATTGAATATATAGGTATAATACGCGAAACAATTATTATTATTGTATATTATATTGTTATGTTTTTATTTTTTAATATTAGGTATTCAAAATTCAAAAAATACGCGTCAAATTTACAAAAGAAATAAAACGTAGTATAAGACCATCGCTCGTAACTAAATAAATAATAATACGGCGTTACACAATAATTACTAATTTTTCCTAAATATATAAATATTTTATGAAATGTTTTACCGAGAATATACACACAAGGAACCATAACATAATCACCCGCAACGGACAATATAAAATATACTTACTATACCTATATATTTACTACTTGATACATTCCTTTCTCTTTGATAAAAAAAAATATATATATATAGCATTTGTATATAAAGCACAGAATAGATTAAATCAGAAGGAACACTTAAATGTAAACAAGTACTTTAATAATGATTCTACATAATTTTTCTGTAATTTTAAAATTAAAGCGAATACATGCCAAAAAAAACGAATTTTTTACTTTTTCAAAAATCTTTGAACTTAAGCACACTCTATTAATTATATCTAATCGAGCTCAAAATTTACGGACATTATTTAAATTGTTATATAAATTTCGGGTCTGTACTTTACAAAATTCACAACTTCGAAAATAACGGGCACCCTTCTGTTCAGAAATCATGATTCGCTTAAATACCATTTAGTTATTTTCAATAAACGTAAAACATGAAAACTGTAAAGACATACAAGACTGACACATATTATCCTAGTTCACATTGACAACCTTATGAAGAAATTGTTTGATCTCTGTACAATCAACTATAGTTATGACTTATGAGCGTCGGTTGATTTTGGTTGAGTTAGGATGACCATATCATAGTTATTGATAACGTAAATACTTTCTTATAAACTTATAATAATAAATCATTTATTAAAACACACATTGAAATTATATTTGACTAAAGTTTATATATAGTATAAGGTATATAGTATATAGTATATAGTGACGCGGATCACTGAAATCGCTCAAGCCACTCTAAATAATATATTATTTAATCTATATACCTAATAAACTATATTATACAGATTATGTTTATTATATCTTCCGTATATTATTAATATTTTCCGTCAATATAAATTCCATCAAAAGATGCGTTTTAGAAGAAATAATACCAAATAGATTTCTATTATTAATAAAAAAAAAGTAAACATTTGTCATGGTTAAAGAATGACCTATAACTTTTTTTAATAATAATTGAATTATTATTCATGAATAAAAAAATACGATATACTTTTTCTTCCAAAGCACCACTTTTAATCTTAGCTAAACATTTTACGAAGTATTAAAGTCTGTAAAGTTTATATAGGTCAATGGTTTAATTTACTCCGACTTATGTTTCTTACTTTTTGTTTCTATTCGGTTACAGTTTCCGTCGGAAATGGATTCGCGAGAAAAGTGACACACAATGACAGGCATAATCAAATGAAGCGATGAAGACCAGTAGCATCATAATATTACTCTGTGCGGCCACTTGGTGTGTCGCACAGAGGCTGACTTTCAAGCAGCTTTTACCCAGCAGAATCAATGGCAGGAACGTCCGAATGGTATTATGAACGAGACCTTGATCATACATACACACGTGGGATTAACATCACTGGCTTAAATTGAAAACGTTCCATCGCGGTGTTTTGAGAATTGTTTTGAAAATCGTTTTTAATAATTATTTTTCATATTTTGTACATTCTCAGCTTTATCGATTACCTACTCAATTAATGGACAAAAAAAAAAAAAAAAAATTTTAATTAGCTTAAATTTGTACACAGAACTTTCATTCTAAGCCAGTGATATAATATAATATTATGATGTTTCCCGTACCAACGTTTTTGCTTTATTTCACAGACGCCAGCAGTGAGTGAAGAAATCGTCATGAAACCTACACCGACTGGCATCAGGAGACAACCGACGTTTCCTGGATCGATGCCGTTCCCGTGCAAGAACATGACATCCCCGGGATTAGGCAGGAGTATTACCCGACCGACGAACGTCCACAGACTTCGACCCGGTGACATCGACGTGGTGGGCGCCATGGGCGATAGTCTAGTAGCCGGAAACGGTGCGCTCGAGGAATTCGCCATGGGAACTCTGATCGAGTACCGAGGAGTGTCTTGGGCAGCGGGTACGATATTGATAAATATAATACGTATTTTAATTGATAACAAAACTGTCGTATTTAAAATTTTACATTGGTTTAGATAAATTAATTGACAAAAATAAACAATTAGTAACATTATTAGTCACGATGTTTTAGAGTCTCACACGTCCCTAACGATTATAATTTGCATGTACATCGTTCAAAGTAAAAATCACCTCGTAGTATTTACTAGTTAAGATACATTCGTGCGCGGGTGCTACGTAAATCTAATCTGAGGAATGTTATCAAAGCTTTTTATAGATATTTTTTATATTTTTACAACAGTCCTCATCAAAAATATTACTCGAGAAATTATCCTAAATTAAATATATATATATATCTATAGGTACACATCTATATGTATATGCAGCGTCATACGGCCAATATATCATGCCATAATGAAACATATATAAAATAATTTATGTCGAATGGAATATTTATAAAGTATATATACTTATTATAAGTAAATACGATTATGAATAGCAATTATTCTCTCGTATGTAGTCAAATATATTTCTATAGTAATCATACACATTAAACGGTATCCGGTTCGTATATCGGATATGAAAAATGGATAAAATGTTTGAATGACGTGATCGCGCATATAGTATTTTCCACAACGAAATTGATCATCGTTTGACTCAACATCGTTGACTCTGGGTTTTTTTCCTATGCGTTTATGTTAATAGGTATATTATTACGTATTATGTAAATTAAATGCATCGTTATTTATATGTCATCATTACATTAATTTTGTTTTAATTTCAGGTGGTGAATCTACGTGGCGGAACTATCTAACGTTACCAAACATCCTTAAGGAATTCAACCCCGGGCTGAAGGGCTATTCCGTGGGAAAAGGTGAGTTCCTAGCGCCCAACTCGCATATGAACGTCGCTTTCCCCGTGTCGGCTGACTATGACGCGTACCGGCAAGCGCAGTTTTTGGTGAAGAAAATGAAAAAAGACCCCGACGTGGATTTCAAAAACGACTGGAAGGTAAACGTGTTTTCAGCATTACACACGTGTATATATTATAATAATTGACTCGTTACAATGTACGGGACATTATTATTTAGTTTGAAAACGAATGTTATATTATCCAGAGCTGTAATTTTAGGTACTTTAAAAAAACAAGTTCGGGAAGCCTGCTCTGTGAGCGTGTTAACACGAGGGTTTCATAAACAATAAACTATAATAACTCCATAAACAGTTTTGGTACAATTTGTTTAATCTACTATATTATTTTAATGCATAGAGGCGTAAAACCAACGAAACGAATAAAAATTAATTGGAAATATTGTTACTGGTGACCATGGCAACAGATTGTTTATGGACAGACGAACGTGTACGGACATTAGGAAAAACAATCTCTTTTGTAGAAGTGGGTTAGATTTGCCGGTTTCTGTTTCCCTAATAAAAGTATGACTATACTCAATACCTAATTATCATAATAATTATTGAAAGGACGGTCGTTTGTCAAATCAACAGTATTGGGTAAATTACTTTTGAAAAGTAACCAAGTTACGTTACTAGTTACAAAATTAAAAAACAACTAGATTACTTTTTCGTTATTTAAATACAAAAGTAATAGCGTTACATTACTTGTTTTTAACTGGAAAGTAGTTATGGTTACAATGACGTTATGTTCTACATTTTGAAATATGTAAAAATAAAAATAAATAATAAAATGTCAAAAATATCTATATTTTTTTGAATAATTTAATATGAATTCAATACTTAACCATGCCCACACTGACACATTATAAAATCATAGTACCCCAAGTATAATTTTGGCCGTCATCAATTTTAGACGAATTCATTAGAGTTAATTTCATTTTTATCTATAAAAACGTAATGCGTTTTTTTACAAGGTTACTAACAAGTAATTAACGTATAATTACAGTAACGAGTAACGTCCGTTACGTTATTACCCGACACTGCAAATCAACGATCTCCCTACAGTAACCGCGTAGGTACCTACCAAAGACTATACGACAACGAACCGATGGGACACGGATAGATACGGACGGACGGACACTATACGGGAATAAAAATAATGCAAATAGATAAAAAAAAAAAAAAAAAAAATATTATAAAAAATTACACATTACAGCTCTGAATTTATACGTCAATTTCTATACTCTAAAATATAATATTTAATAACTATTATGCTTTAAGATAGTAGACGCCAAATAGATAATTATTGGGTACATAATGTAATTTTTAATTTTTTTTTTTTTTTTGCTTGCTCCTCAGTTAATAACCATGTTTTTCGGGGCCAACGACTTGTGTTCGGGACAGTGTTACGACAAAGACGGCACGACTCCGTTACAGCACAGCAAGAAACTCCAAAAAGCGCTAGACTACCTCCAGGCCAATCTTCCCAGGACGATGGTGAACCTCGTGCCCGTACTAGGTGGGTGTGTTACTGCAGACATTCCTGTATTAATTGTAATTATCGTAGACTTTTACGCATATACGTCATGTTTAGCTCGCATATATATATAATATATTGTGACTAATAATATATGCAAGTATATATAATATATAATATAAGCGGTTATAGAAGTGAAAACGGTGTTTGTATATTATATACCACAAGGTTAAAAGGATAGGCGATGGGATTATGCGGATATAATATGCGTACGTGCTATAAAAGTGGGGAAAATAAAAAAAAATAAATAAAAACCGCCGACACGTATGCATACCTTATACCGTAAACCCGGTTGTCGGTCGTGTCAAACGGGTTGTGCTCGGCTCGGACGGCGTATAAATGTTATTGTGAATGAGAGCCTGGCCGTGCCAATTCACTTTCACGGCCCAGACCCCCACGGAATAAAATGCATTACCGCGCTCGCGCGTTCGTTCATTCACTGCGGCGGGCATCATTCTCGCGTTGCACAATAGACGTGTTTTCGCGATTAACCGGGTTATCCTATTTTGTCTTTTATCTATAACCAAACGATAGGCAATTAACCATTCCGTTTGATCGGTTATAAATTATTATGACCATTTAGAAATAGATACCTAGGTGTTATCACAGTTGACACATTTTTTCCCCGTGTGCGCATCTCCTCTTCACCCGGCCCGTAACGTAGTTCACCGCTTTTCATTGGTCTAATATTTTGTTATTCGGATCTATTGTTAACGAGTAAATACAGGCAAGAATACGTAAGATAACATTGGCCAATAAGAAATGGTAAACTACAACACAGGTGCGACGAGGAAATATTTTAGCCGATTGTGCGTATCAAAAATCTGTGATGATACCTATCTATTTTGTCATGATTATAAATCGAAACCGATTGTTTATAGAATTCAGTAACCAAATTACATTTGGTTAATCTTGAAAACACGCCTAATGTGTGTTGCTGCTGCCGTCGATACCACCTTATAACCGCTGCCGGCTGTCGGGCGTCTCGTCGTGGCAATCGATGTGAACATTAACCGTAATTTACGTCCCAACGTTTATACAGTTTTTTGTTCTTTTTTTATTTCCAATCCGTGTAATCCATCGCCTATTGATTACTATTACGACCGTCGAAATATTACTCGGATATAATGATATTATGTTGCGGGACACGCGCGACGGCGAAACATTTTTTTAAATTTTTTTTTTTATTAATATATCGGATTCGACCGTGTTGCGCTTTGGCACTTTCTCATTATTATACCTATACATATTATATTATTATTATTATTATTATTATATAGCGGTACATATAATAATATGACGATGATGATGGACAATATTATGGCGGAGAAATAATTGCTATTTTCCCGTCGTGGGTTTCACTCGAAATCATATTGGTCGTTTGACATTTAAATTTTAACGCCGAGCTGAAAATATTATGCACTTTCCTCTCGCATAAATCGTAATTCGACGAGATATCAAAATTCTATAATATCGTGATTCTTTAATATGTTTACAAATTAGTCAACGGGCGATTTCCGAGTCGACGTATGGCTGCACGTGTTTCTCGATAAACGGTAGTTTTGATCCAACGACAAACAGTCAAATCTATTTTAATGTCTTATTCCATCCCAGATTAAAAAAAAAATACATACCATTATTGCATCCCTCAAAGGTATGATGTATGAAAATGCACATTTGTATACTCTATAATAGTTTAATGGGTCAGTTCTTCATACAAAAATTGTAAAGAATTGTATTGATTATAAAAAAAAGTTCAGAGCATCGTCCGATTTTATGTAGGTACTCGTATAATATTTTAATTTCTTTGTAATTTAATGATGTTTTTTTTATTATGTTTAAGTTTTATATGAAACATCTGAGAGACGGAATTGGTGTGTACTCTTTTTGTTTAAACCAGAACAGAGCTAGTTTACACTAATTTTATCGCAATGTTTATGTTTAGGACGGAACTTGAATGCAGTCTGGATAACAATTATTAACAGTTCAATTAACAGCTAAACCTAAAGGTTCTAAATTGCCAATTTTTTAAAAACAATTTTTTATATCCAATTATTAAATTTGTATGGACTAAATTTAGAAATTATAATGAATTAATGTGCAGTATTAATCGTTATTGATTGAGTTATACAGGGAATAATAATAATTTTCTAAGAACCTTATATTTATATCAAATACATTTTTTTTTTTTTGCTTATACGTCATTTTAGTACATAGCTTCTTAATAAAAATATTTAAATTTGAAAATTTTATTTTATATCTTGTATTTTTGAAATGTTTTGGTTCATTAGGTTAGTTATTCATTTTTATTGTGTTCTTTGACATTTACCACGATATTCTTTTTTCAATAAAATTTACACTTATATAAATGATCGTACTACATATAAATTGTTAGGATTATATTATATATGTATAAGACAATTAGGATCGCTTAATATGTTTAGATAATTATTACGACCTACAATATGATGCAATATTATAAATTAGGTACGCTGTATGCGTATACATTTCTAATGTAAATTAAATGTAAAATATATAAATTATTGATTTTCTATTGTTAAGGTAATTTAGTTATTTTTTTCATTTTAAGGATTTGAATTTTTGGTATTTTAAATACATTTTATAGTATGTTATATTCGCTTATAACAGTAAAACAGTATATAATTGTTTTTGTCGTATTTTATTATATACATCTCTTGAAAATGGTATAGAAAAAAAGTCATTATATATATTATATAGTATATAAATTAAAATATCTATACTTCGATTCTTAAATGAGATCGTTCTTTTTAAAAATTGTTATCTTGATTTTTGTAGTTTTTAAATTTTTATTTAGTTCAACTCTATAATTATTATATATCTTTATATCTTTTGTATAATACCAAGTCGTTTTTATAAGCGGATTTGCAGCTTTGATTTTCTGTTTCTCTCTATCACACACGTAACATAGAAATTCAGACTTGTTCTATTTCTAACGTCTGATCGATCTCTTGATGCGATACGTATTCTGAACGTCGTAAACTATTCTTTTAAATGAAACACTAACATTTATAATGTGTTTTTTACAAAAATTAAATATAGAAATTTGTCCAAATTGTTCAAATTTATAAACATAATTTAGCGGGACTTAAGGGATAAAATGGAAAATGCGGGAAAGTCAATCTAAAGTAAACTTCAAGACGAATTGAGATCAATATTAAAAATCTTTATCACATCACTAGATTGATCAGAGCATTGGAAATAGAAAACATCTAAATTACTGTTACGTATGTGATATAGAGAAACAGAAAATCATCACTTTCAATTTCCTTATAAATACGACTATTATACAAAAGCTATTCTTTTATTTATATATATTATATATAATAATTATAAAGTTGAACTAATTAAAAATTCTATACTACATATGCTTCTCAATTTAATCCCTAAATTGAACAAACTTTCATTCCACTGTATAGGTATATAACTTTGTATTTGTATGTACTTTTCCTTAAATTCTATGTTAGATTGCCCGGTCGGGCGTTATAGTTAAATAATTAATAAATAATAATAAAACTATATAAATATGGGACCAAAAAATCAGGATAAAAAACAAAAAAAAGAACAATCTATTTTAAAACTGGAATAAATAAATAAGATCCTCTTAAATATGACTATTATATAAAAACTTTTCTTAATATAATAAATCGTGTCTTATGAGTTATGAGATACGTTGGAGTATTTTTTTACTTAGTAGGCGAGACGGATGACATCCAAAGCATTGT
The DNA here is from genome assembly GCA_025469235.1 of Pemphigus obesinymphae. Taxonomy (NCBI): domain Eukaryota; kingdom Metazoa; phylum Arthropoda; class Insecta; order Hemiptera; family Aphididae; genus Pemphigus; species Pemphigus obesinymphae. The sequence goes on along the minus strand of JAIPRL010001553.1, from coordinate 9,669 downwards.
TGTTTAGATGATATTATACGTCTTGTGTAGACGTTTGACTATTCAAAATATTCATACGTCACATTTAATTATTATAACATATAGGAAGATCATTTGACAAATATTTTATAACTTTTATTCTATTCAATATTTTTTTTTTTTTTAATACAATATAAGATAGTTAACTATTTTGTGAATTTGATTGTTAGATAAAGTTTAGTGTTAAAAACATTTAGATACTAATAATGTTCGATCATTTATATTTCAAATATTTTTGAATTTTGTAAAAATGAAAATATTATTCTTGTTTATCAGTCTTAGTTAAACTAATAATTTATAGGTATATGAATTTAATGATGAAAAAATTATCATGTATTATTTCATGAAAAACACCTGCCATAATAATTATTATATAATTATTATAGGTTCACTTTATGGTTACTGGGATTGCAGATGGGTGAAAAAATATTCACATTTTCACATATCTTTTAAAAAAAAAAAGAATTTATCAACAAATTTTCAACATAAACAATTTTCTAAAGTTATGATTTAGAAAATGGTCATCTCGAATTTTTTATTCAGAGTTCTTAAAAATTTAGAATAACATATATATATATATATTAATTTGTAAGGATTATTAAAATTGCTGAAGCACAGATGTGTTGGCTACATATTTATTTTATTTTATTTTTTTGGTGTTAACTCTATAGAATACTCCCGGCAAAATACTGATTATCCAATAATATCCCTGTTCAAAGTGGATTTATTTTATAAATTCAACTTGTTCATGATAATATAAAAGTCGCACATTGTTTTTATGTTCTGTGGTATTACACATTGTTCAATTAATATTTTTGAACCTCTGATATGGTCAAAATACCTCACATTCTCATATTCTATAATAATTATATTTGTATGTGGTTTTTTTTTTTTTGTGTGTGTTTCGAGTATTAGTTTAACTAATAATAATAAGTTATTTTACTCCTACTTCATATAACAAATGATTAAAATCTGCACTAAAAAAGACGAAAATATTATATTGATAATTTTTAAATCACACATTGGTCAATTAATATTTTTGAACTCCTGATCTAGTCAAAAGTGTGATGTCACACTGTATGCCCACGTAACTTAATAATTTTGTCACTTCATGTTCTTACGATCCATTTTGATACTTGGTGAAAACGCGTCTTCGTTGAACAATAGAGAATAAAAAAAAATGGATAAGACATGATGTGTTATCGCACGATTAAGACAGACATCTAAGGTAGATTTTTTATTCCATTACCGTATTTTTTTATGATAATAACTTGAAGTCTTTCATTCATTTCGTAAAAAATATACCAAGACATTTCTTATCAAAACTTTGTCAAGGCATTAATATTGAAGCATTTGAAAATGTGTAACCCAACATCTTAACGACCAGTAACCATAAAGGTACGATTTCCAACGTGCGATCAGTCGCCGAGACTCTTCCTAAAGGAAAAAATCGCACAATCTTATATTGTATATCATGCAGTGAAGACGTATGTTTTTTTTTTTTTGTGTTTCGAGTATAAATTTAACTAATAAGAATAAGTTATTTTACTCTTACTTGATATATTAAATGATTAAAATCTACACTGAAAAAAAGACAAAAGTTGATCATTTGTTTATAAACAGAACAATTGAAGAATATTTCAATGTTTTAATAAATAGACATTTATTAGAAAATGAAACGAAATTATTCATGATATTTCAATACACAATTCCTTTCATTTGGGCCATAAAATCCAACTTCACCATGATGGTCGCGCTACACTGCTCTCGGACCGGTGCGGTCGCCGATCGCGATGTCGAGTTTTGATCGCTTTGCAGTAATCGCACGTATGAAACCAGTCTATAGGGTTACATGTAAGCAGTGTGATGGCAACTGGTCTCGGAAACCGTACCTTAATGAACATTGTTGAAACACATTTATGTGACGATGTTATGTCTAATACGACACAGCTCACTTACGCATATTTTGTTATCTCTTCTTTATTATCTATGCGTTCGATTTGTCTATCCCTAATTTTCACTCACCTACCATATACACGGTCATCAATCGTCAGAATCTCAACCGTGTTTGCACTAGAAAGTGGGTTGTTATTGCATGCGCGTAAACAATAATGCATTTATAATATAAACACACAATATCATATATATATATATAGGTATATATTGTGGTGGTAGCGATGGAGGTAGTCGCCTAGAAACGTGTTAGGCATATTAAATGAACTTCCAAAAGAGCTTATCAAAAACGAGAGGCAAAAGTGAAAGTTATACACACACTCAATGAAATTAAACCCATATATTATATAGTGTGTGTATATTTGTACGGTGTAAAGTATATAGCATATGTGTGTATGGTAAACAATACGTTTTTTTGTTTTCGTTTCTTATACTGTTAATTATTATAATATTGTATTTTCGTGTTCGTTTGACGCAGACGTGTCAGTTAGCGTCCGAGTGAAGAGGTCATTCATGTGCCATATGCTACACAGATTTTTCTGCACCTGTTTCCATCAAAGAGGCGACGTCAATGAAATGGATCAGATCACACAACTGGTCCGGGACTATCAGTCTGCTGAACAGATTTTGGTTAGTTTCTACGTATTATACATATATTATATTATATAACATTTAATGATTATGGATCATAGTGCCAAACCCAAGAATAAAGTAAATAGAATAAATAAAATATTTTGTAATTCCATTGGTTTTTCCTTGTACGCCTTACAGATTAACAGTGGTCGATACAACAAAAAAGAAGACTTCACCGTGGTCATACAGCCGTTTATCAAGCTCTTCAACGCCCCGCTGGACAAGAATCGACAGTACGAGGAAGTCATAGACATATCATACGTTACATATGATTGTTTCCATTTCAGCCAAAAGGGACACGCTTTAGGTATGTATAAAAGTTCACCTTACTACAGGAAATTAACGTCTAAAATATTTTACTTCTTTTTCCATCCACACAAAATTAATTTTTGTGAAAACCCTAACAGAGATTCTATTTCACAATACATCTCCAAAACAGTCCTAATTTTGCAAAATACTCAACAATATATTAGTTATGTTTTTGGTTCGCGCTGAAGTGTATTATTTTTGTGATTTTTGGTTTCTAATATTAGTCTAAACTCTAAGCCAGGGATTCTAAAGATGATTTTATTTGATCGTGAATATTTTGTCTCATAACATTATATCATATTATATAATAAGATATATATTATATGATAAGACTACACGAATTAAATAGTTCTAAAATTAAAATATCATCTAGTGATAGGCATGTGTATAAAAATATGGTTAAATTAAGACAAAAATCAGTATGATCAATTAGTAGAAATAAAATATTTTCAATAAAATTTGTTATCTATGATGGTTCATAGATAATAAATCTGATTTCATGACTATACTCGAGTGAATTAATTCTGAACATTTATTCTTTATGTTTATAAAACTGCTCAATAATCGAATATTTTCATTTATTTTTTGGACACACTAAACTATCAGCTTTTGATTGCTACAATTTTTTATGCTTAGGTATAAATATTATATAACCGTTATAACGTATAGTAAGTAAATTAATCACCTATAGTCGATTTTTCTAGAAAAAAATCCATCAGTTGACATTATAAATAATGAAGGTATTGGAGGAATCTTCTATACCAAGTGCTTACTAACAAACGGGGAATTATGCATACCTACATAAAGATAATACGGTTACTAGAAAGAGTTGGACTTGGTTATACAAAGTCAGTGTGTGACTTATCAGTAATAAGAGCCTGCAGCCTATCTAGTTATCTATGATTATTTGTTTCCCTATTACCAACATTTGTGATCATAATCTCATCATTAACTACATTTGCCAATATGGTAATATATCTTCAAGCACATATTATGAATACAATAGCATATTCCATCCATACCTATATTATTTATAAACTATGTAATTAATATCAACTTACCTAATTGGCGAGTATTAACTAAGGTAGATTTGTCGGAGAAATACAGTGGATATTGTTTTTGATTGAAAACAGAGTTTTAGGGTTAAGAACTTTTAAAATTTTATCTAGTTATGGTACTTTAGAGAAATCTTTTTTTGATTTTCACAAACAGTTTTAAATATATCTTTTACCCAAAGACCCTATTGACTTACTCCCATAAAGATAATTGCTGGTATCCCGGTAAAATATATTGTTTATCTGCCTGGACAAGATTACAGCGCTGGTTACTAGTTACTATCACGATTACCATGTTTTTATTTTTCCCTGTTATATCCATCTGCAAAAATAATAAATAAACTTTATCTGATTTCCGGCCTTCATTTGTATTTTTCAGTTGCCAATATGTTGTGGAACAACATGATGCAGCCCGTTGGGGAAAAATCTGAAACTTCCATTGATTTCATCATGAAAGACTTCGTGTGTCCGACGGTCGATAGCCCGTACATATTTACCGCCAACAATTCGGTGCCATTAGATCATCGGAACAGTAACGTACTCAGATAAATTGTGCGCTCATCACGACGTTCCGTATATTATATAATGCAAAATATAGACTCAATCGATTATACACTATTTTCTTATTTTTAATAATATTATTATTTTTGTTATAATATGGTACAAATCAAAACTATATATAATTTAAACACTACGAATTATTTATACTATGAATACAATTTTTTTTTTTATATATATATTTATAATTGTTTTTTTTTTATTATTATTATTATTATTATAAAAAGATTTGCATATATATTAATATATAGGTTCCGACAGTGTAGTCGATGTTAATCCGAAAACCAATTTAAATTCTCTCGTCCCCAGGTCATCGCCATTTTTTTTTTTTTTTTTTTTGGAATTTCTCGTCGTGTTTGACGTCATATATGTGTATTTTTTTTTTTTTCATATTCGTAATAACGTAATAATTAATTTTTATAAATTGAATATAACTATGTATTAAATTTTCGTGCGTCTACTCGTCCATTTTATACAATTATTTTTATCGCATAAAAAAATCTTCAGATTACCCGATAAATACTACAAACATGGTCTGTTATACGTAAGATCGCGGGCAGCCCCAGTGAACACAGTTTAAATTTTACTATAAAAAAATTGTAATTTTATTAATAATATTATTATAACGTGGATGTACCGATGAAATAACAATGACGTGAAAAATTATGTTTCTATTAATTATTACTATAATTATAACAATATAATATGTAACTAATTAAATTATAATTATAAAAGTATGTTATTGTGATGATGCGAACGATAGAACTGTATTTTTTTCTTATTTTTGGTACGTTACACAAGATGTCTAATTAGAAGATAGTTAGCAAATTTTATTTCTCAAATTTTAATTTTTCTCAAAAATGTCCAACAAATATGAGTTTACAATCAAATACAAATTAGCAAATGTAATAATAATTAAATATAATATTAAATTGTTTAATTATTTAACTGTATAATAAAAATATATTATACATATAGAATATAGATTTTTTTAATCAATATTTAAAATATATATTAGTTTCATATAAATATAATTTTTTTTTTACGATTTTCACAATACAAATTAGTTTAGTTAAAAAGTATATATTTAATATTTATGTAAAAAATATAATTTATTCCGATTTACACTTTAAATATGTTTTTTTTCATTTTATTCGAATCTCATTCGTTTGGGTATTTTTTATTTCCTGGAAAATTTTCTCCGTTGTAAATATCGGTTTTGTGTAAAAATCGAGTTGAAAATTCTTTTAGGGAAAAATGAATGGGAGATTTAGAGGTATCCTTTTGTAAGAAAAAATTAGAGTGGATATATTTAATTTGGAATTTTTTGGAGACAACAGTCCTATATAATCGAGTTGTTCGTTTCATTTTAATAATCTATGACTATAATTTTATTTATAGATTTTATACTGTTGTCACTTATTTATATATCTACGAAATTCGCGAGACATAATGTGAATGCAAAAACGACAATGACGAACAGTCCTTGCGGATACCGCGGTTTGTTTATCAACAATGGTTATCTTGGACAAACTCCAATACACGGCTATTATCCTGTGCGTTCAGAGTCCTCGCAGAGATCGTCCTTACCTAATTTTTTTTTTTTGAGTATTTGAGTCACGAAAAACGCATTAATCAACTAAGGGCGGTGTACAGTATAAATAGGCTCGTTAATATAAAATAAAAATGAATAGAAAATTATTAAATCTCGATATATCTATAATATATTTTATTCCTGTTCTTTTTGCAGACTATTGTCTCACACGGTGTGAACGAATATTCTAGAAATAGAAAAACCAACAGATGTACAATTGTGACGAGTGAACTCGAAATCCGTTGTCCGTCGCCCGCGATTTCATGAAATAATTTTATTATTCGCGAGACCGGGTGCCCTTGAGTACCTACCTATATGTATAACACGGCCGCGGCCGAATAGTCTCGTCGTCTGTACAGAGATATGTTGAATCTACCGAGGGTATAACATAATATACCGGAAAACGGTATATGCGGATATGAAAATAACATATCACACTTGACGGTTTTATGACAGGCGAAGAATAATATCGGTCGTATAATCGGCAAAAAATACTTACAAGTACACGAAGAATTAAAAAAAAAAAATCATTAATTTTTATACGATTTTACAGTTTAAATTCTGAGCAAAGCGACGAATATATTAGTTTTAAGATGATGTGTTTATTTTTGCTAATGTCTGCATATATTTTTTTGGGTAAAAGGAGTGTAAGGTTTAAGTGGTTTACGGTAAAGAGCTGTTTTGCTAGCAAATTGGTATCTATAGCTGGAACTTTTGAGAGGTCGTTTTTTTATTTTCCCCGCAGTAGTTTGCTCAAGCGTAAATAAAAGCTACATTTTCAACTGAATTATCGTGCAAATGTAGAGGATATAACAAAATAATAAATAATGTTATCATGATTACCTACTCATTTTAAATTCTGAGCGGGACAAGGAAGCTATTGATTTTACTCTTTTACAGTAATGTTTATTTATTATTTTTCTATGAGTAACTTTTCGACTAGAAGGAGTCAAGTAGGAGCTTTGGAGCGTTGTGTGTCAACGATAAAAAATTGGTTATAATTTGGTACTTTTGAGAGTTCATTTTTTTTATTTTCCCGTAGTTTGCTTAAGAGCCGGTCGCACCCGCATTTGCTGTCTCCGTCTATCTATTGGGGAATATAAAAAAACCACACTACGCAAAACAATAAATGCGGTGTCTACGTTAAAATTAGAGTTAAAACACCTATTACCAATATTAAAAAGGAGGATATTTTCTTGAACGTGACATATCGTTTTTGTAAAATATGTATATATCAAAGTACTGTCAGAGTGGGTATGCACAACTAGTTGTATACTAGTATGTAGTAACACAATCAGTGTCCATTTTTCGTGCACCCGTCTACAGTAATTACTAAATAAGAACCAAGTCAAAACAAAAAGTTCGTTTAGAAATATATAAACAATTATTATGCTATAGTTTTGACCTTATATATAGATACTAATTACTATTATTCATAAAATATATATTGAATTTTAATAATAAGCGTTTATTGATAAGAAACCACATCAAAAATGTAAGTGAAAAATTATAAGGCTTTGCGCATACGTAATAATAAAAAGTAGAAATAATTGAAAAATTGTTCATTTGAAGATCCTTTTGTGTATAGATCACGGCTCAATCAAACGATGAGAAAATGAAACGAAATTTTAAAAACTAAGTAAATATACTTATACCTATATTACAAAATTACTTTTTTGAGAAGCTTAACTTTGCTATTTTTTAACTTCATTTAGGTTTTTATGGTATAAGGTTATTTTTTTTATAAAATCAAGATAACCCGGTCAAAAATATTATCACCCAGCATGAACAATGAAAACGAGTGAGAAAATGTTCTATAATATTTTTTCTAACACCGCACATAAGTAGTATTTCAAAATGAATTGATTTCTGAAATAATTAAAAATAATGTTGCGTTAGTTTTTATATACTTACCCTTAATCACAGTACCCTGTATCTCTAATTTAATGGTTAATTTGTTAAGTTTTAACAAAATAAATTATGCGAAATCGTACTGTGTATGGTGTAGAATATAGATTGTAGGTAAGGTAACATAATTATATTACAACAATCATCGATAACATTTACAAAAGTATAAAGTATAATATTGATATGAACTATATTTCTAAAAATATCAACTGTGCGTAAAATTGTATTATATATTCAAGATATATATATATATATATAATATTCAATTAATTACTATATATTAATATTATGGTTTGGATCAAAGTATGGAGGGGTGGGAACTCAGGGTAAGTAAAAATTAGAAATATTCTATACATAGAGTGTTTGGTGAAGTGTGCCGACGAAGAACTGCGCAGGGACGTATCGTATCCTATAGTTGTACTGATATGACAACGCACTAGAATAAAATGAATCGTTTTAATGATAATAATAGAGGTATAAATTGTATACGTGACAACGGGTGCGTTTAACAAGACCTAATTTTGACGATTCTTTGTATTTAATTGATGCGCGATAATGTGTTCATTAATGTTAAGTATACTAGTTAATGTAAAAGAGAACATTTGAATCATTAACTATATATTATAATGACATCGTGCGCACGTCGTAATAAAAAGTTTAAAAAATTATTGCTAAATACAATAAGATTAGGTATTGTACGGTTTATTTTCAGGGGATTTAATTATTTTGGGAGGAGGTTATAGTTACACACCAGTTCTCCTCCGACTTCGTATAAACATTAATACCGGTTTACCGTTGGAATACGCGCGATGGTGTTTAATTGTGTACATTTTGGTTTGTTGACGATGAATTTGCACGCGATGAAGTCGCGACGATTTCGATTAACTAACTGTACATAGATGATGTACGTACGTATTCATCCATTGTTATTTGTTACCATTATTGTAGACACAACTATTATGCAGTCTTGTAAAGAATATTTTTATTTTATATTCGGAATACGCATTTGAATAAATAGATGAAAAAGTATTCAGAATACGTATTCGAATACTTTTCAAAAAATGTACTATTCTGAATACATATACTAATACAGTAGAACTCCGATTATTATCCGGACTAATTAATAAGCAAATGTCCGGATGATTGACGTATGATAGGTATATCAAAAGTTATATAATTGTATGAATAAATTGTATGTATTTATTGTATTTATTATTAATATATATGTAATATAATTTAAAATTCGTAACCATAAACAGATAATTTTATTATATATTTAACTGAAACAAAATAAGCCTTAATTATAATATGTGACACATTTTAAAACCAAAAAAAAGCTGACTTGGCACATTATTATTTTATTTTGAAAAATGTTGATATTTTAGTTTGCTTCATAGTTGACTTTCTCTTTAGAGCAGCTATGTCTCTCAATCTTCTTAATTGCAACAATTGAGTGGTGTTCAATTCTTCTTGCCTCTCAAACCATTTAAACGCCAAATCCAATGCATCAAAAGCTTCAGACTGAGACGGCCCATTTTCACCTTCAGTCAAATCGTCAATTTCATTTTCCTCTTTTTCAGTATCATCTTCTTCAAATAAGCTACGAACAATTTCATTTTTTTTTTCTCGTCCGGTTAATTG
>JAIPRL010001552.1:66110-79236 GCA_025469235.1 Pemphigus obesinymphae | reverse complement strand
AAATGCCTGTAAAAAAAGTTGTAGATGGGTAATTCGGTGCTCGAATTTTAGAGGGATGGGCAGTTATAATATTTTTGGAGCACACATACTAATTATTTTTACAGTATACGAATTACATTATATAACATACTAGCACAGAATATTCTGTGATACTAGGTCATAGAATAAGAATATAACTAGTACTAGGAGTCCACATTTTTAATCTATAAACCTTGAAGCGTCCGGACTATAGATTTAAATATTATAATATCTAAAATCGTGGTCCGGACATATTATATAATACGTTTTAGTTTTAATGTTTTATGTATCCGGATCTGCATTGATAACACGGACATTGGGGTATGCATACAAAACACGGAAGTCCGGGTTTCTAGACACAGCGATAATAAAATGTATCTTTTTAAAATGATTTACAAATCATTTTCTTCTAATTAAAGAAAGTGATATTTACAAAGATTTGAAATATTATTGATTATATTATATTACCTATATGAAAAAAATACATTATTAGTGTCTTCTTCTTCTTCTTGAAGTTCTTATCCGTTACGGATGTTGGAAACCATATTGAATATTGCTTCTCTTTTTAACAATGAACGAAGTAGTTCAATTGTTGTACTAAACCAGTCCTGGAGATTTTTTCACCAAGATATCCTTCGTCTACCAACACTTCTTTTGCCTTCTATTTTTCCTTGAAGTATGAGTTGCAGCAATCCATGTCTTTGGTTATTTCTCATTATGTGACCCAGGTATTCTAATTTTCATGTTTTTATAATTTTTAGTAATTCCTTTTCCTTTTGCATTCTTTATAGTGCACACACGTTGGATACTTTATCTGTCCATGAGATATTTAGGATATAGTGGTACAGCCACATTTACAATGCTTCAATTTTTTTACTCGATGTTTCAGTTAATATCCATGTTTTGGCACCATATAATAAAATAGGAAAGATGTAACATCTTAATATTCTAATCTTAGTGCCCAGTGAAAAATCATGACATTTAAATATCTTAGACATTTTTACGAATATACCTCTGCCCATCTCAATCTGGCATTTAACTTCCATCCCATGTTCCCAGTCCTCATTTACCCATGTATCGAGATTATTAGTATACATGCAAACATTTGTGGCATTAAGATCCAAAAATAGATTGTTTTGTTGTCTTATTGATATATCAGTATTTTGGCAACAATATAGGAAGAAGAAAAAGAGAAACTCTAATTGTGCCGTGTGACTGAATTTGGCAGATGAGAAAGGCGAGCTATGGCGATCTATTTATTATTTTATAATTAAATTGTAATATTTTTTTTTATAAATTAACGTAATTAATTACTTAGATTCCCTTTTAAATAAATTAAGTACCTTTTTGTTTTAAATAATTTCAAATTAATTTAAATCCTTTGAACTTTTTATGAAGTTCTGTTCGGGTTTTATATTTAAATTGAATAGTTCAGTCCAAGTTTGTTAAAATTTAAAAAAGTGCAGTTCAGTTTGACTTCTTAATTCTAAGTTTTTTAATATCACTAATTATTATATTCTGTGGTATTATTGTTATATACTTTAATTTTCTAATTTTTAGGAATCTATATTACGAAAAAACCCAGATGTTGTTATAGCTACTCCGGGTCGATTATTAGATCATTTACAAAATACTCCATCATTTTCATTGTCAGATTTGGAAGTATTAGTATTGGATGAAGCTGATAGAATGTTGGATGAAAATTTTGCGGATCAAATGAAAGAAATTATTAATATGTGTGCTCGTACTAGACAGACAATGTTGTTTTCAGCTACTATGACTGATGCTGTCAATGATCTTGCTTCTGTTTCTTTAAGCAAACCTGTTAAAATATTTGTAGATAGCAATACTGATGTTGCTTTTAATTTAAGACAAGAATTTGTCAGGTATACTATACAAATTTAAATGAATACCTAAAGTATTACTAAATTTATAATTTTAATAGTCTTTAATATCTTTAGATTACGCCAAGGAAAAGAGCAAGACCGGGATGCAACTTTAGCTGCTTTAGTATGCCGAACATTTAGAGATCATACTATGATCTTTGTACGGACAAAAGCTGATGCACATAGAGTGAAAATCTTACTTGGACTTTTTGGTCTAAAGGTAAAATAATGATACATATTGCTCATATTGATATTATAAAACTGGTTAAGATTTTATTTATTTGTTGTTTTCTGGTAGTATTAATGTTAATTTACTTAAAAAAATGATAAGCATTTTTAATATATATTTATAATTTATACTTGTTTTTAATTATAGGTTGGTGAATTACATGGTAATTTATCTCAACCTCAAAGATTGGAAGCATTACGTAAGTTTAAAGATGAAGAACTTGATTTATTAATTGCCACCGATGTTGCTGCACGTGGATTAGATATTCGAGGAGTAAAAGCTGTAAGTTATTTGATAAAATTAATTTATCTTTATATTAGATACTTATACATTTAAATATCTAGGTTATTAATTATACTATGCCACCTACTGTTGAACATTATATACATCGAGTTGGTAGAACAGCTAGAGCTGGTCGATCTGGCGTTTCTGTTTCAATTGCAAGTGAACTAGACAGGAAAGTACTAAAAGAAGTGATACGAAAAGCAAAGAATCCAATTAAAAATCGTGTTATCCCAATTGGTAAATATTGTTAACTCTTTAAATTATTGGAGCAATTTAGATTTACTGCCTCACAAATGAAAACATTTATTTTTGTCTACTAAATGCAGAAATTTATGACAAAATACATTTGAAAAACTTGGTTAACAAGAACATTCCCATGTACATCCATTTATTTTTTTTATTTTTAATGAAATAAATTATAGTGAAATCAGATTAAAATAAAACGCTTAACCACCTTAACTGCATGCAGTAGTCTCAATAATCCATTATTTTTAGTCACTGCTAGCTTTTATTTTATTTTGAAGTAAATGCATTCTAGGTATATGTAACCATTTTAATTCAATTAATTTAATCTTTTAATAATATTGCTGAGAATTCTACCAAAATTATAAATTTATCGATGATAATAATTATATCTACTTGTATACTACCTTTTCATGATTACTAATTGCTAAAACCTTTATCAATTTAGTTTATATCTGTTATAAATTATATTATTGTTATTATATATACACAACTCACAAATGTCGATAAATCAAAAGCAATACTAGTTATTAAAGTATAGCTTTTTATTTAATATTAAGAGAATTAACAATTTAAATGTTCACGAATGTACAATCATATGTTATCATGTACTAATCACAGTAGGTTGGGGAGTGTGTTCACACTTATAATAATTAGAACAATAATAAAATCATAAAAACCTGACTTTTCAGTTGGAAAAAAAAGGATAATTTTTATGTTTTCGGTTGTTTTTCTGAATTACATAAACACTAGTTATATAGTATAGAATGTATTTCAAAAACGTCATATAGAAAGTTCTATGTTTTTTTATATTCATTTTCATCAATGACATATGAAATTATTTTATATTAAAGCTTTTTTTTTTCTGAATTAGCGATACCAAAATCAATAGCCAATATTTCACATTGTAGGTTTTTCCCTGCAGGTGACGTAATGTTTCTTGGTTTGGACTCCTTTATCTGATTTTTTACGAAGTTAGAGACTTTGTGAAAAATATTCACTAAAAATTATTGGCGACAATGTTCCTTTGGTCTATATGCAAATATTAGAAAACTTATTTGTTTTTTTATTTTTTCATCAAGTATTTACTAACAAAAAATTAATTATAATTAATTTCAAATTCAAATATAATATATTTAATTAATTTATCAATTTATAATGAATTTTATATAATTATGCAAATCTAAATAAATCCAATATGAGCCCTGAACTATTAATATAATTTTATTATAAATTAATTAAGACATTATACATTATAGAAATCTTGGATAAGTATAAAGAACGGGTAGATTCTCTAAGAAATGAGGTTAAATGTATTATGCATGAAGAGTATACAGAACGACAAATGAACCGAACGGAAGAATTTGCTGAAAAAACTGAAAAAATGGCAAAAACTAGCATTACCAGTCTTGTGAAAAAAAAAGCTGAAAAAAAAAGAGATTGGTTTCAAACACAAAAAGATAGACAAGAAGCTAAAAGTAAATTATTTTCTTTATAATTTGTTTAATTTATTTATTAAAATTATAATATGTTTTCAGAGAGATCACGTGAAGCTTTTTCATCTATAATTGAGAAAAATATTAAAAAAAAAAAAAAAAAAAATGAAAATGAAAGTGGTGATGAAGAAGAAATTGAAAGTCAAAAAAAATTGCAAAGATCTGCTAATTTCCAAGCTAGAAGTGCAAAAAATAAATTAAAACTTAAGAAAATGAATGCAATGTCAGATTTTGATAAAGGTTTGTGTTAATTTTATTATTGTTTTAATTTTTACTTAAAATATTGTTTTCTTAATAGGTAAATTCTCATCAAAATCTAATGGTAGTAAACAAAAAAAGGGTGGTTCAGTTTTTGACTCAAAATTTACAGATGTAAGCAAGTCTGGTGTAAAAAAATACAGATATGAGTAAGTAGATTGTTTGTGTTAATACTGTACTTTTATTGTACTTAGTAAAAATCCTATATTATTATGTTCAAATTATATAATGCTATACATATATTTATATTACAATTTTGCTATTTAATAGGGCTAATCAAGCTAAAAGAATGTTGGAAAAAAAAAAATCTGCAACAAGTCAAAAAAATCAAAAAGGAAAATCTACATTTTCGAAAAAACCAAGTTTCCAAGGAAAAGGAGGGAAGAAAAGGAGATGAATAAATAATAATGTTCAATTGATATTATTGTTAGTTACTTTATATTTGTCTAATTTATGTGTACATTTATAATATATCATGACTTTAATTGAACTAATTCTGTTATATTTTAACATAAATAATAAATATTATAATTTAAAATGTAACTAGTATAATATATATACGAGTATCATAATAACTTTAAAAAACTAAACTTATTCTGTGAGTATTTTTTTTTTTTTTCTACACAGATATATAAAATAACATAGAACCTTACATTGCCAATACATTTCAAAATCAGTTGTAACTAGGGCTGGGCGATTATAAAATTTCATAATCAGTAATCAATTATGAGTTACATTTCGATTAATCGTATAATCGAAAATAATCAACTAATTGTAATAATTGAAAAATTTTCATAAATCATTTTTTTATTTAATTGAATAGTCGTAATAATCAAAAATTGTTGATCAATTTAATACCTAATTGTAACTTTAATAAAAATTATTTGATTACTTAAATAATTGTAAAAATTTTACACAATAGTAGAAAATCTGACATTGAATTATCTTCCTGATTTTTAATCCGTTCTTAAATTGTGACAATTTTTCTTTTGGGACCCCACCAAAGGTCAGGTTTAAGGAATGAAAATGTGAAACAAATAATACAATACATTGTATACAAATTATAATCACAGAATATAACATATTTGTTTTATGAATATGATTTATGTATGCTCATTAATCAATAGTCATTTTTCAGTTTTAATTTTAACAAAATGTTACACCGACAATTTTCTGTAGTAGAAACATGTTTATGCAAAACTATATAAACGGATTCTTAAAGTGATTTTAAAGTTAAAACACTTATTATAGTTGCCACAACATTAAAATTAAACAATTTTATGTTCAATTTTTGGCGATTATTCAACTACTGAGATTATTTGATTATTGACGATTAATTATCTAAATTTTTAAAAACAAATTTAAATCACTCATTTTCGACTTTTTGCAAAAAAACTATTAAATTATCTGTATCTACAAATACCAAATAAAAAAAAGAATTGACCGGATATATTTTCCTACCTTATTTTAATAGTTTTTCCTACAGATATTTTTTCAAACTAGAAGTTAACGAAATGGACATATGAGCATACATAGTACCTATAAGAGTACCTTGGATAGTAGAGAATATATGAAGATGAATCGGGCATGAATTAAGGATAGAAGAGACAAAGCTGGTAATAAGATTAGTAAAGGGAGTGTGCAGTATTGAAGGAAAGAGGAGACGATGAAGACCAAAAGGATGTTGAAAAAACTAGATTCGTCGGTAAAACAGAAAAAGTTAATACCTACAAGGTAAATATAGCAAAAACCATGGGAGGAATAAAAATGTATTATTTGTAAAGAAAGTTGGTAATAATTTGGCCCCCGTCTAGTAAAACCTAAAATGGAGCTATTGAGTGAATAGCTTTTTTTTTGTCAACACAAATCGATATCAACACACTGCAAATTTATTTATAAACTTTGGAGATCAGCCACATCCTGTGATAATAAATCTTATCGATATAACTATTTATTAATCTATGATATACCTGCACTCATGACATCTATTTTGTCATTCCTATACTACGGAATATCTATGACCTACACAGAATATTTTGTGATAGGTACCTACTTTCAATCGTTTACGAATATTTGTGTAAAGTGATAATTTTCATAAGTATGGTGACCATAACTGTAAGACAAAAATAAAGTACAAAAATTGTAATTTGCTAAAATGTAAAAAGAGTAGGCACTTATATCTTTTTATTTTAGTTTTTAATTTGAAATCGGGTAAAAAAGTAAAATATGTAAATATTTTAATAGAAATGAATGTATAATTACTTTTGTATTTTACTTTCATTAACCGTGAACAGTGTAAAAAAAAAAAATTTTTTATTTAAATAGAAAAAATATAGGTATTATTAAGTATATAGGTATATAGGTATCTTAAATAGGTACTCGTTTACTATTTATTTGTATGTAAAATTTAAAAAAATTGTCATAAATGTGAGCTACCTATAAGCAGGGTTGGGCAGTAACCAGTTGCATGTATCAAAGTTATGTAACCGTGTTACATTTGTAACTTGTAATCAGTTACATAATTTTCAAGTAAATTTAAAATGTAACTAGTTACAAGTTTTATTGTATCTTTTAATAAAAGATACAAGTATCTAAAGTTACATTTAAATAAATAGTTGGAGTAAGTACCTATATCAATATCGGGCTATTTTATACTTTATCGAACAATTTGAATTTTTGAAAAACTATTTTTGAGCTTATATAGTGTTTAACGTTGAAAACAATGATGTAGGTACTTACTTGATCATAATTTAAAGGTCATTCTTAATTTCGAAGTTATAGCGATTTGAATTATTTTTACTATCTAAAACAACATATTTTACACTACGTTATCTTATCAAAAAATTGGTTTTTTAATAATCAAACCACAGAATATTCTGTGATCAAACAACAATGCCTGTTATGTATTTTATCTAAAACAAATATCTAAAATATACTACAATAATTCAATACTTTCACACAAAATATCTTGATTATTCTTTTGTCCTGTTATTTACCTCTGTTTGGACTCTTTTTGATACAAAAACATAACTTAAAATATATTATTTTAAATATAGTAAAAAAAATTCAAATCGCTATAACTTCGAAACTAAGCCTAATTGCTAAATTTTGATTGTATCATCATTTTCAGCAACTAAAACTAAGTAGGTACATCAGCTCAAAAAACTCTAAATATCAAATTGTCCGATAGAGTAAAAAAGTTCCCAATATCTTTTATGTTATAATTTTTAAATATTCAAATATTAAATATAATAGGTTAACATCTAGATGAAAATTTGGTTTTTTAATATCTAACATTTAAATATTTTATAACTATTATTGTTGACTATTAACTATGTACAATGTATCTAAATTATAATTAAATTAGTAGTAATTAAAAACGTGTATATACTTGCTATAAATATAATATCCTAACCATTCCATTTTTTTTTTATACAATAAGTTAATATACATAAATATTAATTTATATTTAATATTTTATTATTTATTCGGTAGGTATTAAATTTGTGTTAATTTTTCTTATTATATAGATATTATGTTCTAACTTCTAACCATAATGCATATTAATTATTACATTTTGTATCACAAATCTTTTGTAATCAACATTTTATTAAATTTCAATGTTAATACACATTTTGTACTTTTATATTACAATTGTAACTATTATATTATAATATAAATAATACATTTTTATCATGAACACCTCATACAAACAAATATTTAGTAGTGTCATTATTTTCTCCAAGAAATTAATATAAATAAAAAGTAACTTGTAACTTTAAATGTAACTTGTAATCAGTTACACATTGCCAAAGTGTCTATTGTAACTTATAACTAGATACAGAATTTAAGAGTAAATTGTAACTTATAACCACTTACAACTAATTGAGTCTATAAAAATATTAGATACCTAATATATATTAGTTGTTATTAATTATTAGTCAGAATTTTAATAAAAAGTCAATAAAATTGTTTTAAAATTAAGGATGATAAAAATAAGTGCATTTATAAATAGTTAAATTAATCTATATACATGTACAATATTAGCACTTTATATACTTTTTATACCTACTACATTAGCACATTATCATTTAAAGCAACAGTTATATAGGTAGATACTTACTTAATTAACTATTTTCTCGATATTTATATTTTACTTAATTAGGTAGATAACTAATTTTTTTAATTTAATTTATTGATATTTTTTTTAATAATTTACTATGTTTGTATTTATTAAATTCCTATATTTATGTAATAATTTACTAACTATAAAAAAAAGAGTTATAGATTTTGAACGCAACGAAGAATCTATTGGTTGTACATTGATGGTTATTTGTATCATTTAATTAATTTTATATATTATATAAATATTGTACTCTATATCATATATACAACATTGTATAATCGTTATTTAATTGAAAACTATTAAATAAGAGAAAAAAATAGATTCTGGCGTTATTTTTTCGCGTTACCGTATCTGATATATGCTATTTTTACGTGTTATTTCATTTACAAAGTGTCAGCTTAAACACCTCTCAGTTAATCAGACTGAACGTTTTAACCACGAACTGGGATAGTCACGTTGTGGTAAAAGGATTTATAGAAATTCCAACTTAATCTAGGTGAAATTTGCGTTTTTATAAAAGTACCTGTTCCAAAATACTATTTTTCCCCATTGGTGTGGGGCGATATCATATATGTCTTGAGGCAAAAACCAAATGTTCGTTTTATATTTGAAAATATAAATATAAATCCTAATTAAACAATATCATAATTTATGTTTATTTAAGAAAATTAACAACAGTGATTATGTCATTTTTTAAATAACGTTCAATATATGCGTAGGTATAAGGACATATTTTTACAGACACTTTTTCCACGGCATTTTTTCCGGAAGTGTATTCATTCATAACAATATATTTTGTGAATTCTGTGTTTAGATCTAATTTTATCATAGTTCATAATATAACAGCTGTTTGTTTATCGTGATGATATGATGCAATTGCATTTTTAGTTTTTACCTTATTTATATCAATAATGATAATAATAATTATTAAAAAAACAAATTGTAATTGCTAACCTTGGTAGTACAGTAGCAAATAGCAATAGAACTGTGTAATCATGTTCACCAGCAACCTTATTTCGTAGTCAATTGTACATTTATTTATTGTGTAAGAAAAATTGTGATGGCTAGTGGTCCTAATACTATAACTGTTCCTGCTAGCAGTGATATGGAAAAGAAAAAATCTCCCCAATTAAGTTTCAAAAGAAGAACAATTGTAGCAAACTCCGATTCGGTAATTTGTTTATAGTAATTTAAATTGTTCTTAGTAAAACGAATACTAATATTTTGTATGCAGGATGGTAGTGTAGACAGTAACACACCGTCAGTAGAATCAAAAGAAGATGGATTTACATATCATAAAAGAAAACTTGGACGGGAACCAGGTAAATTTTAATTTCATGTCAATAAAAAGATAGATAATAATGTAATAATCTGCATAGATTTCTATTTTACTTTCAGTCAAGGTAAATATATACAGAAATTAAATTATTTGTGTACCTATCTATGTTCAGTTTTATAAAAACAATTTATTTTTGATGTTTAATTTTTAATTGGTCTATTTTTAATAGGTTCTAAGAAAATTATTCGCCGTGGCACTGAATGGGAGATAGTTGAAGGCCTTAAGGATGGACAAAGATATGATAAAAAACCAGAACTCTTCAGAGGTTATTTACATAAGAAACGGAAATGGCCGCTTAAAGGATGGCATAAGGTTTGAAATAAGATTTATGCTGAAATCATCTATTTAATTAATAATTTATTTTAAATACTACTTTCAGCGTTATTTTATATTGGATAAAGGAATCTTAAAATATGGAAAAAATCCATTAGATATGTCTAGAGGTAAAATTCATGGTCAGGTTGATATTGGATTATCAGTAATATCTACCAAATATCAACGTAAAAGATTAGACATTGATGCTGAAGAATTTATTTATCATTTAAAAGTAAGTACTTGAGTATTTTTTTATTATTTATTATTTTATAATTTAAGAAGTACTTAAATTTAGATAATAAGTTTTATAGAAGATTGACATGCACACAATGGATAAATTACCTACAAATACAAATTAATTGGTATATAATATATAAAACAATATATATTCTCATTTAATAGGTATTCAATCAAAATAATAATTACATTATCTAAATAATATTAATTTTATATACCTAATTAAAAAAAAATAGATATACACTCCCAGATAAGTCTAAACTCAGCGGTAAGCTACTTCACACAGTGGAGGCAGTAGATATATATATTATTGAACTATTCCAGTCACCCTAGTGTTTCAACAACTACCGAGTGCGTAATTTCATATGATTAACACTTTAATGTGATAAGTAACACGCTTCTCAACTATCCATTAGTGCCGATAAAGTAAACTATAGCCAGCCGCCAATGACTACCGATCATGTGTTGATAACTATTGATTCAACAGTGCGTGTGGTCCGACATAATCAGAATAAATATGGGACGGTATCTGAGGTTAGACTTATCTGGAACATATAATTATTAGAGCCCCAATGTTGATGAATTTTGCATTTTTTTTTTTTTTATATGGAATGTTTTAGGTGATGTCCTAGCTAAAAATGTGATTTAATAACAAACAAATCTAAATAACTAATTTTTATTTTACATTTTTAACACTGGTTTGTTTTTATTTTTTAAGGCATTTTTTCACATTTTAAGATCATTTTTTGTAATTTTAGGTTATTTTTAACTATTTTTTACTATTATTATTTTACTTAATATATATTTTTTTATTTGCAAATTAAAATTTGCGCATAAACTTTAGTTTTAAAAATATACATTACACCGTAAATGTTGAGAAAAACTGTAAATAAAAAATATAAAATATGTTTCATAAATATAATATATCTATATGTACCCAATATATAGGTAATTTAAGTAATTTAAACAATTTTAAAGATATTTTTTTATGTTTTTAGATTATAAATTTATTTTTCTATATATATAGGACATTTTTATAAGTTTGTAAGGCATTTTTGTATTTTTTAGATCATAAAATTATTCTTTTAGGGCATCAACATCTGGGCCTTAATTATTATATTAATAAATTGGTAATAACCTCACTATGATAGGCAGAAGTCAATAACATTATTAATTTGAAATTTCCGTGTATAGTACCTACATATGGAATGAATATAGAAATAATATAATCAGCTGCTTCAGTAAAAATATTTGTTCATAGATAAGTGAAAAACAAAAAAATCAGAATTATAGGTAGAGATTTTATTTTTCAACTTAATACATTTTTTATGTGTACTCATTATAATAAATAATTTATATTTAATTACCTTGGAATTCTCTAATAATGTGTTAATATAAAAAATATTTTGTATTTTTATACATTGTGGGTGTTTTGTGTATAATTACATATAAGTACCAACTTTATTGTATTTTATGTGTTGGAATATATTTCAAATTTTAAGCTCTATACATTTTAGTCAGCTAAACAGAATTTTGTATTGAATAATCTACTATAAAATGAAAATGTATTTATTTTATTTTATTAATATATACATAGGTACCTAAATAATAAAATTATTAATTAATGATGTCTAGGTATTGAATTTGTGTTTAATATAAGACATTTTAAGTATACTTTCAATACAATATCTACTTTTATTTTCATGTTTTATTGTAAATAAAATAAGTATTACCTATTAAGTAATTTAAAATTAGGTATAAAACTAAAATTGTTAATAAATGTTTAATGTTAATAAACTAAAATAATCACTGAAGTAGCATAAATATTATATTTTTATGGTAAACAAATAGATAATAAAATCAAATTTTGTTTGAGTGTATTTGAATCTATTGGAGTATTATTTTAAGTGCTAGGTATATATTAATTAGTAACTAACAAATACAATATACAGTGTTTATTTTATTATGTTCACCTAATTGTCTTTGTGAATATTTATTTTATTTTTATTCTTGTTTTTTATAAATTTGAGATACTTATTTTGCTACATTTTTGTAAAATGTTATAATTTAAATATATTTTATCTGTAATTTTTTAGGTTTTATACTTTTTTTAAATGGTAACTTATATTTTTGACTTGATATTCAGACATAAAATATTTTTCTGAAAATTCAAATATCAAATATTCAATTACCTTTTTATGTTTAAAAAGTAAATACCTACTGAATTTTGTTTTTTAGGTTTTTAAATTTTTAAAATAGGATAGGTTCAAAGTGAGAGTAGGTACGTGGAATGTAGAAACATTGACAGGTAGGAGTAGGGAGTTAGCAGAAGTTTTGAAGAGGAGGAATGTGAATATTTGTCGTGTGCAAGAAACAAAGTGGAAAGGGGAGAAAGCAAGAGAAATTAGTGAGGGGTATAAAATCATATATTCAGGAAAGACTAGTACAAAGAATGGTGTAGGAGTGATATTAGATGAAGAAATAAAAGGAAAAGTGGTAGAGGTGATTAGAAAAAGTGATAGGGTTATTTTAGTGAGAGTAATATTAGAGGATAAGGTATTAAATATAGTGTGTATGCTCCACAAGTGGGATGTGAGGAAAGTCAGAAAGAGGAGTTCTGGCAAGAGATGGATGAAGTAATGCAAGGAGTACAAGGAAATGAGAATATTGTAATTGGTGGGGATATGAATGGAC